>JAOYSI010029947.1:7781-26869 GCA_025775065.1 Hiodon alosoides
CGCCCTTCCGATCTGTTTGTATTGGGGCTGTTTTGAAACGCCCGTGTGTCTGTATGGTTTGGCCAGGGGTTTCCCCCCCCCCCCCCCCTGTGCCACTCTCCATAGACCCATGACATCCTCCACTTCCTGCCCCAGACAAAGACCACTGAGATCAGCTTCATTGTGGCCTCAGAGGTCCACACAGGCTTCAGGCACCTGTACAGAGTCACAGCCCTTCTGCAGGGTGGCTGGGGCCAGCCAGGAGAGCAGGATGTAGCTGCTGCAGGTAACACTGTACCGCCCTGGAGGTTAACGGTTGAAAAGATCCTGCAGTTTTTCTGTGAATGATTATGACGACATGGGTAAATACATTGTCTTCACTGTCACGGTGACAGAGTGTGGTTGTCTCCCTCCCAGGTGACTTCCTGTGTCCCGTGAAGGAGCAGGTCGCCCTGACCTGGGGAGACTGGGAGGTGCTGGGCAGACATGGCTCCAACGTAAGTCTTGTACTAACCACATGCACGCTGCCTTCTCTACTGGCCCTTCCCTCTTCACTGGCCCCGCCCTCCCCTGGTAGCCTGTTACACTTATAGTTGTTCATTTTGAACCTTGACAGAACTTGAGTAAAACTTATAAATGGATGAAACTGGCGTTAATGTGAAAATGTGTGATCCGAACCATCTGTCTATGTGAGCGTGTCTTTTTTTTTTGGTGTGCGTTTGTGTTTACAGATCACAGTGGATAAGGAGAGAGGACTACTGTTCTTCCAGGGAACACGAGACAGCCCTCTGGAACACCACCTGTATGTGACCAGCTGGGTGCGACCTATGGAGCCACAGCGAATCACCAAGCCTGGCTACTCCCACACCTGCCGTGTTAGCCAGGTCAGCTGACTGGATCCAGCCATTTGCACTGAGGATACACAACTGCATATGTGTGGGGTTAAGGTTTGTCTTAGGACCATTAATCTTTGACCCCATTGCCCCACTCTCTGACCCTCCCCCGCCTCACCTCTTCCAGCTGATGGACATGTACATGAGCCGCTGCAGCAACGAAACCAGCCCTCCCTGTGTGCACTTGTTCAGGCTGAGCTTGGAAGACAAGGATCCCCACAGCCTGCAAGGGGAATTCTGGGGCTCTCTTATGGAGTACCCAGGTACGAGTTCCTCTTCCCTGACCTTCTCTGCTGTGTTCTGGCCTCCACTGCTGTTCCCAGAATTACAGAAGGAGGCCTTCTGTAGACGTTGGTCTATGTTGCCTGTGTGTGCAGACTTTTCTCCATGTTCTTTTCCAGTCTTCGCTGACTACACCCCACCGGAGCTGTTCTCCTTTGAAAGCCAATCGGGACACACACTGCATGGCATGCTGTACCGCCCGCACCACCTGCAGCCTGGCATGAGGTACCCCGTGGTGGTGTTCATCTACGGGGGGCCTCAGGTACCTGTCTTTTATGAGCTGGGCGTGTTCGCTTCCATTCTGGGATGCTGTGATGACCCCTGACCTCCGCACCTCTGTGGCACAGGTACAGCTGGTGAATCGTCGCTTCAAAGGCCTGAAGCACCTTCGCCTGCACACTCTGGCCTCGCTGGGCTACTGCGTGGTCGTCATTGATAACCGTGGCTCTTGCCACAGAGGCCTGGCCTTTGAGAGTGTGCTAAAGCACAGCATGGTGAGAGGAAAGGGGGTTGAAGGGAGAATGGAGGGGTGGGCTGCTTGTAACTGATATGCAGCGACTCCCAGGTCTTCTGTTGCTTGTTTAAGTCTGGGAGGCGTCTTGACTGCCTCAGGATATTGTATTTGTGCATGTGTGTGTAATCCCTGTATACATGTCGATATTATTGAACCTCAATCTGAGTGTTTGAACTGTCCAACGTGTGTGTTGTGACTCTCTGGTTGTGGTTGTCCAGGGTCAGGTGGAGATTGAGGACCAGGTGGAAGGTCTGCAGTACCTGTCCTCCCGCTACTCCTTCCTGGACATGGAGAGGGTGGCCATCCACGGCTGGTCCTACGGGGGCTTCCTGTCGCTCATGGGCCTGCTGCAGAGGCCCGACATTTTCAAGGTGAGCTCTTTCACCTGCTCCCATCCCAAACTTGCTCCGCTGGCCTGTTAGGTCAAAGCTCGGAGTCCAAGCTTTATTGAGGCCTGACTTCCTATGTGAGCATAGTGTGTGTTCCGCCCCTAGGTGGCAGTGGCCGGGGCGCCAGTCACCTTGTGGACCCACTATGACTCGGGCTACACGGAGCGGTACATGGGGCTTCCTGAAACCAACCAGGGGAGCTACCAGCTGGGCTCCATTGCCCTGCAGGCCCACCGCTTCCCATCGCAGTGAGTACCATTGATATATACACACACATGCACGTTGTGAGTGCCAGTGAAGCAAATTTCACCTGTGTGGCCTGCTTGTCATGTAGCGGCCGATAACCCTGTCCTCCTGTCCCTCGGTCTCAGGCCCGGCCGAGTGCTCCTGCTGCATGGCCTCCTGGATGAGAACGTGCATTTCTCCCATACCAACGTGCTGCTCAGCCTGCTGGTGCGCGCCGGCAAGCCCTACCACCTACAGGTGAGCACTGCACTGAACCAGACGGGGTCATGAAGCAGGCGAGTCACCTACAGGTGAACACTGCAGACGCAGATGGGGTCACGCTGCAGACGAGCCTCTGCTATAGCTGTAATAGATGAGTCGCAGCACTAACACCAGCACGCACGCTTGCACCAGAGGCTCTTTAGCACCCCAGTGGGGTTGTGTTTTGTTGACCGGTGCCCCCTCCTACCCCCAGGTGTATCCGCAGGAGAGGCACAGCATCCGTCTACCTGAGTCCGGGGAACACTACGAGCTGTATCTGCTGCACTACCTGCAAGAAAACCTGGGCTCGCGATCCGCCCCCCTCAATGCCCCCTGACATTGCAGCACTCACCAGCAGGGGGAGACATGCTTGAAAACCCTAGTGGCCTGCTGGGCTTGCCTGAATACCTCACCCAAGGGGGAAAGTGCTGACAGTACTTTCCTGGCTGAGGCAGTGAAAAGGTTACAGGGGGATTTGGGAACCCAGCCAGTGCTGGCATTTCTATATCGCATGGAGAAACTGAGAGAGGCCTCCAGTCTGATTCAGCTTCACTGGCATTTGTGGATTGTCTGTGTAATTAAAGGGTTGTCTCTTTTTCAAAAGCCTCAAAGCCCACTAACTGAGGTGCTGGTGAATGAAGAGGTGGGGCGGGGCGCGTGCCACTCAGCACACTCTTAGCTTCTTTCCACGAGGGGGTGCTCTTTCCTTCCAGCCGCAATTTTTTTTGTGTGTAAAAAAATTAAAGTCTCTTTCTTTGATCATGAAAAGTGAGTTGTTTTAGATCATAATTGAGTCTGTTGATGGTGTTAGATGGACTGTTTCACTGTGTGTGGTGTAGCTTCTGAGCTGAGGGATTGTGTTTTGTTTAGTTATCTCTGGTTGAAGTTTAATGATCTCTCTCTCACACACACACACACACACACACACACAGACAAAACATGAACACAGACACAGACAAAAGGATGTACTGGCATTTGCGAAGAACCTCATGTCATGTGAGTGTTCACGACAGCACTCAAACAAGAGGAAGGCTTGTGAAAGAAGCTACAGAGAGGCCAACTATCACTTTGGAGGAGCTACGTAGTTCAGCGTCTGAGAGTGGAATAATAGTTCACCAGTCATTCATATCACTGGCCTGTATAGGAGAGGGGCAAGAAAGCCGTCACTCAAAACATAGTGTCTCCAAGCACGCCTGAAATCTTCAAGAAGGTATGACCATGGACCAGCTGTGATGTGGGAAACGGTTTTGTGGTCAGGTGAGACCAAAATAGAGCTTTTTGGCCAAAACTCAAAGTGCCATGTGTTCCGCAACCCTAACACTGCCTGTGCCTCATGAGACACACCACCCTAAGTGTGGTGGTGGCAGCATCGTGCATTGGGGATGCTTCTCATCAGCAGGGACTGGGCATCAGGAAGAATGGATAGAGCAAAAGAGAAATACAAGAGAACCTGCTTTAGCCTGCTAAAAAACTGAAGCTTATGAAGAAATTTAGCAGGATAATGACCCCAATCACACGGCCAAAGCAACATTGGAGTGACACAACAAATAGGTGAATGTCCTACAGCACTTTTAACTACCAAGCCACTTAGTAGGCCTAAATTAAATGTTCATATGTATGTGTTTTCAGAGCAATAAAATTAATATGAACAGTTTTTAGTTTACTGTAATGGCCAATAGAGTGACTTTAAAGGCCACAGATTTAGCAGGTTGACATGATTTTCACTATGAACAGAAGAAATCGCAGCAGAACAGGTACCAGTTGTGCACCCCAAAAAGCCAAAAGAAAAATATTTAAGACGATCAGTTTTTAAGACAATGTATGTATTTTAAAAAATGATTCTATTTTATTAATGCTATATACATCATGTCAAACATTTTATATAGTTCAGCTGGTTGACACCATACCCATAGTTCACAACAATACTTAAAGTAATAACACTGTCATTAACTCCACCAAGCGGTTGTAGTGGTTAAGGCCTTGTGTGTAAGCACATTACTAAAGACCTTTGTAGAGGTCTTTTTGTTCTTGGAAACATTCATATTGGTTCATATTTTTTATCTTGTATTTTTGTTTCTTGTGAGTAAAGCATTACCCTAGTCTCTGACATCACCCTTGACACTGGGCATTCTCAATGCTGCTCTGACACCTTCTTTCGATGGCTAACGCAACAAATGCGTCGCACTGCATTGTGGGACAAGAAGAATGAGCTTCATATCAATTAAACAGTCAATCTCAGCACTTTAATAACTTTATAAAGGTACCTTGTACCACTCACAACTTACTTAAATGCAATTCAGTTTTTTCTGTTGTACATTATTAAAATAAAAACTTTGACATTATGCATTGCACCGAATGTGAACTACCTACAATATAATACAAGATACATATCAACATTATCATAATAATAAAGCACCTTTTTGATCTACACAACAAAAATAATTACACTGAAGGACAGACACAAAGTACTTTGATTTGTGTTTGGTAGCATCAGTGCATAGGTGGAGCTCCTTAAAGGCGCAGTTAAGTAACTTATGAATGGTCCTTGTTCACACCTGAGTTTGAACACTTGTGTGATTTCCTTTCTTTCAAAACCCACACTTGAACACTGCTGTAAATTAATACACTTATTTGTTTTATAGAACTTTTGAGGTTGCTGAACATAATTGCTACAGATGGAATGTCCCCTTGTGCAAAAGGGTTTTCACATTACAATAAAGAACAACAAGATAGCACCAGGTAGGGTTTCCTCAGGAGGGCTACAGTAAGATTAAATGACACCTGATGGATGTCTGGAGCATTCAGAGAAGGTGCACTGACACAGCCCAGAAGTTCCTGTGGATATTCTGGTAAATGAAAGAGTAAATCACCATGAACCTTTCTTTTTATAAATGTCATGCCTTATTAAAAAATCAGTTCAAGTATTATTTTTTATTTCGTTTTTTGTTTAAAAAAGGACCACCGTATAGAGAGATATTGACACGTTTCGCCTCACAATATTAATCATGAAGTTGTTTCACAGATATGCTCTGCCCATAAGTCCTTGGTGATTGTATCAGTTGATCTAATGTGTCTTTGTGTAAAGCCACATTCTTAAATTGATAAAATATCTAGTAAATGTGACAACTTACAATATAGGGCCATTTCACAGATTTAGTCAAGCAATCTTACACACACGAATGGCACTGATTTGTCCACCACCTAAATGGTCTAGTCAACCTGGGGTGATTTTGAGTTCCACTGCACACACACTGCCTCGCTCAGTTCAGTGACTCAGAAGTGTCTTTCCTTAGAGGAATCTTAAAGCTGGTGAGTTTTTGGCCAAACAACTGGCTGAGGAGGTGGTTCTGCGACTCTGCTGTCCGGAAGGAGTGCGACTCCATGGACCTCACTCCCGAGAGGGATCTATATTTGTTCACAGGTGCTTTGGAAGTCGGACACTGCAGAGGCCTTTTGGAGACCCCCTTCTTCCCTTTGTATTCCCCATTTGAATGACGTGTATTTTCTGCCTTCTTTAGCGGATAGCTTTCAAAAGAGTTTCTTTTTGGCGGCTGGTTGAGGAACCCAGATTTGAGTTTAGGAAATATTTTGTTGCAGGCCAGGTCGTCCCTGACAGAGGAAAGCACAGGGTATTCGCTCACAGCATCGGCTTTGCGGTGACCACCAACACTCTCAAACTCGCTAGGGGTCAGAGCTGGAGTCTTCTTCGTGCTCCTTATAGCCAAGTCCATGTTCTCTCGTGTCATGGAGGCAGACAGTTTGGCAATCGGATAAGTCTTCAGTTCTTTCCTTCTCTTCTGCTTCTGGTTGGTTGTGGTGTTGGCTGCTTCTTGACTCCCGGAAGCTGGCCTCAGAGTCCCCTCAAGGCCCCGTTTCACGCTTTCACTTATCCTGGGTCGCTTACTCTCGATGCTGTTGAGGTCTCTTAGATCTTTCAGTTCACTTTCGTTTCTTTGAAAGTCACTCAAATGCAGTTTTGTTTCCTTTACACCTGTTAGCTTCATCTCACAGTCTACTGTTCTTTGCCTAACACCTGTGGCACACTGGAGGACATCATGCATAGGTTCTGAGATCTTAATAAAGTTTGTGGGCACATTAATAAACAATTCTTTGGTGGATTCAGCTGAATGAAACGTCTCCACCTTCTCTAATATGGCTGAAGTACTGGCTAAGGTAGAGTCCAGGTGAGCCATAGGTGGATCAACTTCACTGGTTTGAGTGTTATCCTTGGGCGGCTCTGGAGCCAGGGCTCTGGTGACAGTCTGAGGTGGTTCTGATGCCGTAGCTGGAGGGATATGGACATTTGGATCTGTAACTCCGGCAGGGGCATTGTCTTTAGATGAATCCACTGCATTAGTTGAACAAATGTAATCGGGTCCATCTACTGCACCGGCGGAGGAAATGTGCTCAGGTAAACACAGCACATCTGTGGGGCGAATGTCCTCATGTGAAGACTGTCTTCTGCAAACATTGCTGTCTGATGCATCCGCAGTGACCCTATAGTCCTTTAAAAAGCTTGTCTGATGTTGGCTGCAGTCTTTCAGGTCTTGCAGCGGTGTCTTTGTATTGTTTTGGCTGCAGGTCAGGTTTTCAGCTTTTATGGCTCCAGTTTCTGGTTGTGATCTTATTTCTCTGTCACGCACCATGTAGTTTTCCACAGTGGGAGGCATTCCCAAAGTGGGAAGAAGCTCTGTTTTCTCGGTTTTTGGCACTGCAGTAGAGAGGCAAGTGGCTTCGGAGACAACAAAACGCTGAGGTGGCTCCAATTCGGATAGAATCTCTGAAAAGTCCTCTGTATTATCTTCGGTTTTTATGCTGGTGTCCATGTGCCCAGGGGTGGAGGCAGTGAAGTCTGGTACCAGGGGCAAAGTAGATCTTGAAACCTGCACCTCTGTACTCTGTTGAAATTTCAGAGAGGAAATTCCATCAATGCTATTATCACAAATGGTCTCCAGAAGGCTCTCTGTCACTATTTTTTTCCTCTTGCTTGGTGGAAGTTCAAACTGTCCATCTTTGGAGGAGAGAGGTTTTCTCGGTCTTATCACCCCCCTAAACTTAAAGACCTGATTTCCCCCCGTCAAGTGCTTTTCCATGTGTCGATCGAACTGTTCCTTCTTGGAGAAGGTGTAGTTACAGGTGCTGCAAATGAAGGACTTCTTAATGACATGCATGACATCAGCACATAGCTCGCAGGTGTACAGTGTGGTGTGCTTGGAATCTACTTCCTCCATCTCCTGATGCTCACTCTTGAGGTGATCCTTGAGTTCCTTCACCTCCTGATAGAAGATGGGGCACATATGACACAGGAAGATCTTCTGTAAGCTGTGCACCACCAAGTGCCGTTGGAGTTTGAAGGGCTTTGGAAACTGTTTGCCACAGTGGTGGCAGTCTCGAGAGGGGTCTTTGCAATTGGGATGCATCTCTGGGTTTTTCTGAGAGGCTTCTGCTTTGGTTATGGCCTCTTGTATAGATGGTGGACTCTGTTTCCCACCCCCTGCAGACTCCACTTTAGTCTCAACCCCTCTGATCTCATCACTCCCCTTAGCCTTTGGTTCCTGCTCCATATTCTCTTTAGCCATCTTTCCTGCCTCCTGGAGGGATGCTTTTCCGGTGTCTCCTCTCATGGACTTGCTGGGCCGGCGCTGCATGATGGAGGTGATGAAGTTTTTCACAGCTGCTTCCTGCATAAAGCAGCCTGGAAGGCCCAAAATGGAGCTCTGTGTCTGGCCTTTCCGAGCGAACTGTGTGGCGTGCTCCCGGAGATGCTCGTTGTACATCCACACATCTGAAATCTCCTTCAGGCACATGCCACAGGTCCAGATACCAGCCTTGTTCTTTGCGTGTTTCTCCCTCAGGTGGTCCCTCAGCTGCTCCCGGGAGCTGAACTTTCGCTGGACACACATGTAGCAGGTGGGTGGTGGGGATGGGTTGTGGGAGAGTTTGTGGAAGTTGAGCTCCCCCAGAGTAAGAAACCACGTGAAGCACACCTTGCACTTATACTGCTTATCTTTCAGTTTCAGGCCCCCCTCAATCCTTTTCCTCCCCCTCCGCTCGGCGGGTCTCCTGTCAGACCCCATGTTAAGGCTCACTGCAATTCCCTCATTGGTGATGGGCACTACTACAGGGACATCGTTACTGGGTTCAAAGACTGGTATTTCAGGAAGCTGGAATTTGGTGCTGAGATTTTGTATATCTATTTTTTGGAAATTCGAAGGGCTGTCCTGGGCACACAGCTCACTGGAACGTGGACTTGAACAGTGGGAGAGCTGTGGAGGACTGGTTGTGGGTATGTCTTCTGACTTGAATGCCATCTGAGTGTCAGATGACTGTGCCATTTCTGCAACGTCTACCAGGGCTTTGGAGCCATTCCACTCTGTCACTGTCCTGCAGATGGCCCCGTTAGTTTGACTCGGTAGTTCCCCAACGTCCAGCTCTACGTTGTCCTCAAATGCATTTCTCTGGGGGTTTCCCCGGTCAGCCGTGTAACCTATTGTATCAAAATCCTTTTTAAAGTTGGTTTTGTGGTTTTGGCACATGTCGAGCATAATGGCATCGTCAATTGATATGGTCTCATACTTGCAGCTGTCTCTCAGTTTAACAAACTCTTGGTCTGTATTACTGTTAGTTTCCATGGACATATCAAGGACAGGACACACATTCACTAAAGACAATGTGTGGTCTAAGTTCTGTTTTTTGTTCCTCTTGCGGTAAACCCTAGCACATTTCTTCCTAATCATTTCCTCATCTCTGGGAAACAACTGGGAGAAGGCACTTTCATCATTAAGGAGGGCCTCGAGGTCAGGGCCTGCAGAAGAAACTTTGAAAAAACATGAGTGGGGATCCATCTCATCTCTGAGACTTTTAGTTGTCTCACATTTAACCTCTACTGCACATTCTCCTGTTGTTTCTGTGCCAACCTTTTGTCCACATGCTTTTTCCATGGCGTAGACATTCTCACTGAGCCTCTTATTCTCTCTGCAGATTTCATACCCTTCTATTTCGTCCCCAACCTCAGGTGTTCCTGAGCTTTTCCCTGGCTCTGTCTCTACTGTTTCTCTTTGGCAGGTTTCATCACACTGATTGTGCAGTCTAGGCGATTCTCTGTCAGTTGATTCTATTTCTTGTTTTCTACTAATGCACGTCTGATTAAATGGAAGACTCTCTGGTTTTTCCATTTCAAGACATTCAATAATCTTGAGTTTGTCTTGTTTCTCAATTTTCTTTTGGCAAAATGTTTGTGATGCTGTAGGGAAATCAGGGGCAATAGCCTGTAAAATGTCTGTTTTCAGCATGGTTAGCTGCTCATCATCAAAATTCCTTGCATCTTTTTTGTCCATCATTATGCTTTTCTGTACTTCACATTTTTTTGCTACTTTTGTTACGGGAGTGGACCCTATTTGCTTGTCTTTGTTCTTTGGTGTAATGAGCTTGTTGGCCTCGCCTGTATTATTAATTCCTCCATGGATACAATTAGTGTCATCCTCACTGACTCTGTAAGACTCATTATCTTCAGAGGAAAGCTGGTTGTCCATTCGTAAATAGACTTGTGGGTTCAACAGCTCAGGATCTTTATGTCCTGATTCTAAAAAGTGTGAGTTTCCATAAAAGGCTATATGTCCTTGATAAGTTATTACATTTTCCTGATTTATGTGTTCTTTCCTAGGCAAATGTTTCATGGCCTTGTGTCGCTTTAGCCCAGGTAAGGTGCGGAAACACGAAGAACATATCTCACAAGGGATCAACTCTTGTTTGCTATTCTTTTTAAGAACTGTGCTCTTGTTCCAAGAGTCACTGGTCCTTTCATCAGCTTGATTTTCTTTGCACCCATCTTCCTTGACTTTGTGTAATTCAGTTTGTCGTGAGAGCAGTCCAGAAACTACCTCTGCATGCTGCGATGGGGGTTCAAAAGTTTCCCCTTCATCAGACTCAGTTGGACTCAGCAAGGAGGTCCCAGGCTGAGGTTGGGAAGAATTTCTATTGATGTTCTCGATATCTGCTTCCTTCAGAAGGCCAATGTGCAAGTCCATATAGTCTACAGTTTTAAGAGGAGAAGGAGAAATGTCAAAACTGTGTATGTTTTTCTCCATTGAGGAGTTAAACTCTAACGCGCCTCTGTTAATGGTAAGGGTACTGCTCTCTTTGCAGTTAGGGGATGGTGGCCTGGTACATGAGCATTTTGTGTTGCTCTGAATGTCATGTGTTATGTCAAACGAACAGAGGCCCATAGAAATATTTGATGCTGCTGGTAAAGTGTCTCCATCTCCTGAAATTTGGTGAATTGAATTAACCGGACTGTTGTATGTCAGAGGTCTGTCAAGATTAAGCTGCCAGTTATCGCAGTTGTCCTTGGGGCCTTTCAAGAGAACAGCTTCATTGTCCATGCTTTCGTTTAAGGATCCAGTCATTTTACGGAATTCCTCGAGATGAGGTGATAAGTCCGAGATTTCTTTGTAATTCTGTATGTTTGGTTTCAATTCATACAGGGGATCCAGTTTTTGGTCATTCAGCAGGGGTCCCAGTAGATCTTCCTTTAGGGTTTCCTGGCTGATCATCAGGCTGTCTGTGTGTTCAAGAGCGCTGATCAGAGTAAGGGCAGGTGGACCGCTGTCTTTAGGGTCTATACAAGGAAGATTGACTAACAAACCTGACATCTCGGGAGACAGCGGCACTGGTGCGTCACACAGATGCATCCCACTGGAGTCTAATTCACTTAACTTTTCCCCAATCGGGGAGAGTCTTTCAAAATCATTCCATATGCTTTGATGGTGGTTCTCATGTATTCCATCGGGGTCCTCAGCAGGAAGCAGCAGATTGTTTTGTGGGGAGAGGCTCACAACTGTTCCAGGGGAGTTGCACTTCTCTTCATCCCTCAGAATTGTGCCAGCAGAATGCAGAGATGTCTTCAGATCAGAGAGGGCTTCCTTTTGGATGTGTCCGTGCTCAGAAGTGACAGGCGTGTTTTTTAGCAGTATGCTGCCATCCTCTGCCATCTCACTCACAGTCCTGACAGGCAGTGGACTACAGGGCACATCTGGAGTCATCTCACGGTCAAGGCTGACAGCTGTATGTGTACTAATTTCCTCAGATTCAAATTGTGTGTCTATAAGAGCATCCTGTTGCATTTCTGTTTGTTTTATGGAGTCAGGCTCTAACAGATCACAACGATCAATGCTGATTTCTTCTTTAACGCTTCCTGCAGATACTTCTAGTTTCTCATAAGCTGAATAACTGCATGTACCACCAGAGTCATCAGAGTCTTCATGCTTGTCCTCTGTAAACTTTTTTAGATTGAGTTTTGTGTTATTTCTCCTCACCTCTGATTGGTCAATCGAAGATTTGCTAATGGGCAGTATCGTTGAAGGTCTTTTATCCTGCTCCTCTTCATTATATTGGAAAGCGCTAGCTGAGAAAAGGTCTTGTTGCTGTGGTACAGGTTCCTTGTCTTTGGAGACATCTTTGCATGCTTCTTCTAACTGATGTCTGTCAAATGCCTTGGGAAGAATACAATTTTCTTTAATACTCTGTGGTTCATTTTTTTCTGAATCTTTTTCATGAATCTTCACTTTAATTTGGGTTTCATCAATGTCATTCGCGTCCTCTCTTACTGGCATGTCTTTGCACAATACAGTGCTGAATGCTGGAGATTTATTTGACTGTGAATGCCCACCTTTTGCAGAGTTACAGTTGTCAAATGGTAAAAGCAGTGCTTCATTCTTTTCAGACTTCGGACTTTTGAACTCATCGATTGGGATGAACTGGATAACCCTCTGATGTTCTTCATCACCCTGTTTATCCTGGACTGACTGGTTCGGATGTAGAAACGGAGAGAGATTAGAATCTCGATCAGCTGTCAAAGGTTGCTTTTTGAGGACAGAATCTGAAATCACCTCTAGGCATTTCATGAGGTTTTGTGTGTACAATTCATGTTCTGCCATTTCCTCTGATTTATCTGTGGAAGAACTCTTGATTACCTCAGCATCCTCTGTTTTGTGGCTGAGTGGTGGCTGTGGGCCTCTTCCTTCAACTGATTCAGTTTGATTTTTTGCACACAAACCAAGAGTACTGTGTCCAGCATTGATAGGAGAGTGGAGAGTGCACTGTCCCTCTTGTAACATAAACTGAAATGGACTGGACCACGAAGCATTTGGGTCAGTGGAGGATTCCACCAGTTCATGTATGTTATGTGTAACAGTGCTGGGTGCTGACGTTGTAGCACATGCCACATCATCGCCCACGGGCATGCTGCTTTGCTTATGGTCTTGTTGCAAAGGGGAGAACTTGCTTGATGTCAGTTGTTTGGAGATTTCACTGTCAAGCAAAGAAATGTGGTTTTGCTTGGATGTCTGGAGTTTATTTTCCAGCTCTGTCACTATCCTCTTTATTTCTAGCTCATCTTCAGTGTTGTTGCCATTGGGATTGTGCTCCATTAATTTGTCGGGCAGAGTCAACTGAAAGTGGCCCGGGTTTGTATTTTTGCTGATAGCTTTATCAGAGAGGTCTTTCAATTCAGAATTATCATCTGGTATTATGGGGGGCACGTCAGCTATCAGGCTCCAGTCCTTCTCTCTCAAATAAGGAGTGAAAGATGAGTCGAACAGCTCCCTTTTGTCGTTTCTAGCACCAAGCGCATTAAAGGCTTCATTGCTCATTGGTATGTCTGAATAGAGGCTGCTGTCAAACCCAGGCACAGTGAGGTCTGAAAACATTGAAGACGTGTCAAATGAGAGTGGTGACTTGATTGGGTTCTCATCTGGTTCTATAGAATATGGGAGAGAGATATGTCCAGCTGTGTCTTTCCGGGCAGAAGTACCCTGCATCTCTTCCACAGAGCAAATCATTGTGGTTTTAGGGCCTGTTTCACACTCAAAGTAATCAATTTGCTTTTCGTTTAGACAGACTGGAGTCTCAGCACCAGACTTCAAAATTGCACTGTAATCATGAAGCCTTGGAGCATTGGGGCTTCTCTTATATTCTGACTTCTTCCTCTCAGAGACTTCAGCCTTTTTTTTTCTACTGCAATCATTTTTATAATCTGTACAGTTTGTGTCAGGTATCACTTCAACTGGCGGTAATTTGGAATGAGTTCCAGCATACTGGAATTCTTGCACATACGCCTTTACTGATTTATTGCATTTTCTGTCCTCTTTACTCAGCTCGGACCACTCTGTAGCTTCAATGCCTGGTCCAGCGGTACAGAGCTGCTCCTTTTCCTGAAAAGTCACTATGGTGCTGTTTAACTCCGGGAGGCTTTTTGTCACGATGCTAAAGTCTGATAGTCCATCCCTGCCTCTTTTGCTCGAGTTAGGATTAGCTGAGAGGAGGAACTTGGCAGAGCCGTACCTCTTGGCAGTTTTGGGGAGTGGATGCGATGATGCAGCAGAGGGCTCCTTGGGGACTTCCAGCTTTGACCTCTCGTACCCCTCCTGTGCACAGGATTCCAGCAGTGCCACACTGGTCCTCTTCACCGCCGGCCGTTTCTCCCCATCAGAGTCTGTGCGATCGATGCTCTTGGGGCTGTATGTGCTCTCACTGGATACACTGTTGGACCCACTGTTTTCGCTGCAGGTGGAGGACCTGCTGTTTCTCCTTCGCACTTGGCAGCTGGAGCTCTGCTTCGTTAAAGATGGAGAAGCCTCCACTGCCATTTTCAGACTCTCTTTTGTTTTACCGTTCAATGTATTGGGCTTTTCATTGTCTTTATCCCTTCCCTTGTACTCCCTTGAGTACTTGTTGCGGCCCCTGTGGCCTAAACAACCTTGGCTTGCTATTTTCAGAGGCTCTGAATCCTCATCCGATTCTGACACATACTCATACTCCCCAAACTTAGGGTTTTGCACCCCTGGAGTAAGCTTGTCCATAGCCAGTGAAAACTGCAGATTTTTGGTCCCCTTTACATGGAGTTTGTGCAGCTTGTTCTTCTGTTGAACTATCTTGTGAATGAGCTCTTTGCTCCAGGTGCCCCCCCCAGCCTTCCTCCTCTTACCCTTGGCTCCAGCATTTTGTGCAGCAGAATTCCGGTTGGTCGAGACTCTGGGAATAGCTAGTTTGATTGTGGAATGGCTGTCCTGCAAGCTTTTGAGACCACATCTCTCTGAGAATTTTCTGGACAGTAGACATTGTGAGTCTTTTTTGTTTTCCACTTCATGGTTATCTCTTGAACATCCACCCTCTTTAATGGTCTCAAATTGTTCAATGGATCGAGCAGTGCCCTCTTTAATGCTGTTGTTTTCCACTTGCTTGAAGTCCGGTGAGGACCTTTCACGGACGTTTGTTGTGTTTCTGTTTTTGGCATTCAAGGTGTCATACAGACATTTACCTTGAGGCTGGGATCTCTCTTCACCAGCATTTGCATGCTTGCTTCTGCTGTCAGACATCATAGGGTCTTTGTTTTTTGTTGTCTTCCCACTCCCCGTAACCTTAGCAGTATTAAATTCATCATCTGCAAAGGCATCTATGAAGCTGCTGTCAATTTCTGCATTGTCTGATTGGTAACCCAATCCATTTAAGGCCTCTGTTATAAGGCTGTCTAGTTTTGCATCATCCATTTCCAAATCGGGAAGAGACACTGGGAGAGTGCCAGACCCAGCGAACAAGTTGAACTTTAAAGGGTCGTCCTTGGAGTCCACTTTCATCTCACCGTCAGACAATACTTCGTCATTTTTGTTTAGCCCTAGCAGAGACAAATGGAGCTCAGATGGGCACCTTGGTAGGGAGATATTTGGCCCAGAAAGAGAAGTCTTTGTGGAGTCAGGTTGTAAGTTTTTAGTCTCCTCCAACCTTGGCACATCTTTGAATTCGTTGCTCTGAGCTAATACGTTCTGTCCACAGTACTGCTTGTGGTCAAGAAAAGAAGTCAGGTTGCTGAAGTTCTGGTCACACTGTTTGCATGTGAGAAGTACATCCAGTTGGTCAAGATTGGCAGCAGCTAAAGAGCTGGCAAGTAGTTGATGTGCTGAATATGGAGGAGGTGGGTGCTGTTCTATAGCAAAGTTATTAATATAACCCTTACCACTGTCAATGGTGGACTTGTATTTAGTGTTGAGCGGGTAGGTCAGCGTGACTTCCTTAGCTCTGTCTGATGGGTAAGGGTATGTCCTGGAGATGTCTGGGTGGAAACAACGAATATCTGCGTTAAGGTTATCTGAAGCAAGCAGTAACTTTCCTTGGTGCTGATGGTAAAAGGTAGAGGTCGGGCCCACCATGGAGCGCTGGCTGTCTTCAGAGCTGATGTTGACAGGGCTGGTGGAAAGGGAGGAGCAGGTGCTGCTAGAGGCAGTATTCTGGATGGGGGAGGACAATGGCGAGCCACATGAGGTCACTGACATTAGCCCCACCGGTGGAACCTGTGATGGGGGCTGACTGTTAGTCCTGGGCAATGACTTTTTTAGCCCAAAGTAAAGGGGCTTGCTCCTGCTCTGAGAAGTACTGGGCTCTACTCCACTGTCCAAGAGAAATACAGGTGTTGTGTTGCAGTTCAGCTTGATGGCCCCCTGCCTCGAGTCGACAAAACCTTCACTGGGCTTTCTGTTATGGAAGCCGCTAGGGCCATTTTGAGGACCACTTTTTTGTAGATTGTTTGCATCCTGCCAGCTAGAAGTCGCTGTTGGGAATGTGAGCTTTTGGTTGCTGAGCTCCCGGGACAGTTCGGTCCTGTTTTGGTTCGGCGTGATTGAGGTGAAGTGTATCTGTTGCCATGGCATCTTTCTGTTCTTTGGTGCGTACTGTGATTGCTCAACAGGTGGCTGGCAAGAAAACTGCAGCTTCTCGGCCTTGCCGGATCCTTCCCAGGTCTTTGGTAACCTGCTGTGTGTTTTAACATTGCCAGTTGGGACCTTACTGTCAAAAGGCACTGATCCCATATGGATGGTGTTGACCACAGAGATGCTGTAGGGTTTACTTGGAAAGTGCATTTGGGATTCTGGGCCTTGTGATATACTCCGTGTATGATGGGTGTTTCCCTCAACCAGTGGTCTTGGGTTGGAAGCGCCATCTTTAGGAGGGCAGATTTTGTTGACAGGGGAATGTGTCACACCCCCATTATCCTCCTGGCTGAAAGTGGCCGTGTTGTCCGGCAGGTTGTCATTGTGCTCCAGCTGCTTGCAGCCGGACACAGTACCCTCACTGTCTAGGGAGTGTTCACTCCTGTCCTTGTAGCAGTGCATTGAAAATTGCACCCCATGTGGAGACTGCAGGTACTCCGCAGGTTGGAGCGGCTGGGAAAAAGATGGCCTTCCCTCAGGTCGCTCATGATTGAACTGGCTGTTAGTTTGCAAATTCTCCTGTCCCTCCACTGATGAGTGAATGAAAGAGCTGTGAGTCACTTGGGTACCTGCCAAGGAAACATCCATGTAATCCTGGGAGTGACTGCACTGGTCATCAGGGAAGGGATCAGTGGCTGCATCCTGTAAGGAAAGATACTCATAATGAAATTGCAAAGGCACAAAGTTTGCACTTCTTTTATTTCCTTCTGCAAAAACGTTTTGTTTATGTGAGGAAACTCCATAGTTAGCACCATTAAAAGTCTTTTCTGGAGCCAGCCAGGAACTGGTCCCGTTCACTGTAAATTCTGGGAGGAACAGCTGGCTGCCAGGTTGTGCACCACTGTTTTCCAGTGGGCCAGGCTGTGGAGGGGTTGCTGTGAGCTGATGAGCGGGGGCGCTCCCAGAAGCTCCTGCTGTCTGTGAGGTATAGTTTGTGGGAGCCTCCAGGAAACTGCGGTTGTAGTTGAGGTCTTGCTGCTGTAGCTCCGCCTCCCGCTCAGGGATGCTGGGCACGTGGAACCTATAGCTTCCCGAGACGGGGCCCCCTCGGCCAACATCAACCTTCTTGGGTGGTGTTACTTTCTGCTGTGGATAGGCAATGCCTATTGTGGGGTTGGAGCGGGGATTAGTTATGCTCAACCTGTAAAGCTGCTGGGGGCTGCTGCGCTCCACCTTCCCAGACTTCTTGCTCTTTTCCCGGGCTTTTTTACCGGCGGGGGACTGGGGGTTCCCCTTGCCATTAGGCCAAATCCTATCATCAGAAAACTTGGACTGATTCTGCAGGGACTTGAAATCGATTTTTCCAGCCTGCTGGGGCCTGATTACAGCCTCACGTTGTGTGGGCTCCCTGTCTTTTCCAGAAAACTTGGCTCCGCTGTTTGCAGGCAGCTCAACACTCCCACTCTCTTGGTGACCCCTCGCCTCCTTTTTTGCTTTTCCACCAAACTGGTCACCCAAGGCACCCTTGTCCTTGGGTGTTGAACCAGTATCTGACCCTTTAATTGTGCAAGCATGCCGGCTCTCTCCCGTCATGGTACAGGTGTGTCGTGTCCTTAGCTGTGCTGCTTGTGAACCTGGAGAACCACGTCAACGGCCAGAGGCATTGTGCTCCTGTGTCTGGATCAATCGCCTTCTTTTTTGGCAGTCTTTTGTTTGAATGTCAGCAATCTCCTGGTGCTGTATATTCTTTAGATATCACAAACCCCCGGGTCTGGTGTTCGGCCTGGTGGTGTTGATTACTGTGCCATCTTTTCCTCACTGTTTGTTTCCTTTCAGGACCAACAGAGAGTCCTGCACCAGAGAGAGGAAAATAGTGATCAAGAAAACAAGCCATAAACCTAAGGACTTCATTTCCAGTTCAAGCAAAGGTAAGAAAATTCATTATAATGAATTGTTTTTAAAAGAAAAATGATTTGTAAGGAATCGCTGCAGAAGGCTTGGCATGAAAAGCTCCACTCTTCCCAACCCTCGTTTTTGCAATGCAGTGCCAGTGGAACAACAAAAGGGTGAAAATCCTGTACTGTGGACACTCGTATCTGTTTCTCTGCACTGAGCTGTGACCTCATCAGAACAAGAACAGTTGTAAAGTAACAATCACAACTTGCTAACTTATAAATGATAAACTGTACACCCATAATGAAACAGGGCCATATTTAATAACTGTCCGTATGCACATTTGAAAACACACAGAAATCAGATATTTTAAATGTAGTAAAGGACAGCGTGAATACTACTGTACTATTGTAAGATCCATTTTCTTCTGTTAATATTTTTACTTTTATTAGTAATATTAGTAACTACAACGTTTGCTTTTCTTCTGTTGCTAAAATTAGCACAATTGAAGATTGAAAGATTTTTTTTTTTAGCACTTACATTCTCTTACCAGTAGAGGGCATAATTTAAACAGTCCTGAATCAGTCCTGAATATTTTGGATATTTACACAAAAAATGCTTTAATTAATAAAATTAAATTAAAAAAACGTTTTCAGACTCCAAAACAAAGTCTGGACACTAAATTATGGAAATATGTATTCTGCAGTATACTTGTTCAACAATTATGGAAAATATTCATAGAAGAAAGTTAAAACAATTACGGAATAAATGTATACTGCATCTATACAGCTGGACCTGGTAAATATGTGTCAATATTTTTTGCGATCCCAAATTCCTGGTGCAGACAGTGAAAGGGGCTTCCCAGGTGAACAGACAGTGGGGAGGGTGTAAGTAGCACAGACAGTGAAGTGGGCATTTCAGGTGAACAGACAGTGGGGAGGCTGTAGCACAG
>JAOYSI010029958.1:8535-18553 GCA_025775065.1 Hiodon alosoides
GTGCGTGCGTGCGTGGGTGGGTGCGTGCGAGCGTGCGTCTTTACTCACCGCTGTGGCCCCTCTGTTTCTCCCGCAGGACATACAAGAGCGGCACGGGGGTGAACAACCGGAGAACGGAATTGTTCCTGAAGGAGCACGACCACCTGAGAAAGTAAGACCCTTCCCCAGGACCGAAAATGACCAACGCTCTCCCTCAGTCTCTCCTGTGACCGGTCCCTTTCTGTCTGTGTCTCAGTGTTGTGTGGCATAAATCGGGTGCAATGCGTGTCCTATTTATTAAGAGAATTTCTGCCCAGACTCCAATATAACACTTGGCTGGGGAGAAGATTTAATGTTCTGTACCAAAGCAACGCGAGGTAAAAAAAAAAAGAAAAACCCGTTCGTTTTCTGTTGAGGGTAATTAACACCAAATGAGAAATCTACTAAAGGGGATGGCATTATTCATAAATCTGCAATTTTCTCACACCATATATTATTTCATAATGAAAATACCAGGGCCATAAATCCTAAAGGTCAGAGTGTTTATGTGCTGTAACACACACATTCACTCGTTCACAAGGGCACACGCAGCAGGCGCGCAGCGCAGTGCAGATGGCACTGAATGGAAGCCTGTCGGAGTAAATGTCTCACTTCCACATGATGTGGTGTGGGGAGGCCATGGTGACGCACTGAGATGACCAAGGCTGTTAGAGTGAAGCTGGGCTGGGGAAGCTCAGGTTTGGGTTGTGACCCCCACCCCCGAGGCGGTGCGGGCCCCGAACTGTGGCGTCAACGGCCCGCTTTGTCCCGGAACAGTCGTCGTGCCAGAGCCATGCAATTTACGAGCTCATTTCTCCAAGGCGCAGTGTGCTGCCTACATTTGTACGTGGGACACATTCTGGAATCCGTTTGCATGGTGAATTTACCAGTCTGGTGAAAGCGTCGTGCTCTGGAGTGACATCTGGCGTCTCTAATGGAGCAGTTTCAGCCAGCCGTACAGGCTGGAATGAGTGCTGAATGAGACGCAGGCGGGGACGGCGCGCTGAGCCGGGGAGGATCCGTCACGGCCGGCTCTGTGCCGCCTGTCAGAGCGCGGGGGCTAACGTGGTGACCGAGCCTCCGTGTGCCTCACAGGCATACGTTCTGTTCAGACTCAGGGGGACAGTTCCTCCTGCAACTGAGTGAAAAATGGATTGCTGACATTTATTCCACCGTGATCTGTGTTTGGCAGCCTGCCTGTGATTTTACTGTTCATTAGAGATGTCAGACATTAATAAAGTTTAGAAATCCTTTTCTTTGTCCTTGACATCCCAGATACACCTTATTCATGGTGCACTTGATGTACATGGACGCAGTTACTGAAATGCTCTGAGTGTGCTCTTTTTATGAGCTTGCTGTTGAGATGTTGCTGGGGCATCCTTACTGGGTTTTGTGTGATTTTTATCAGGAGGATGTGCTGAAGCTGTTAGCTGAAAGAAGTGGTGGTGTGGGCTTTGTAATCGGTGTGGCCCAAAACCAAACTTTGTCACCTTGGGTTTTTTTTGCCTCTCATAAAATCCCATTGGTTTGAGTGTTTATAAAGGCACTTTAATCCAGTGATCCAGTGCGCTCTGTTAACGCGGGGGCTGTGTTTTCAGTTTCGGTGTAAAAGGAAGCAGGAGGGCGCGGTGCGGCACTGCTGACTGGGTGGAGAAGGCTGAGGGTTACTCCTAATTATTCCACAGTGCTAGCTGATGCGTGTTTTGGCAAAAGCCTCCCAGCTTACACGTTCCCTGCAGGGAATTCCCATTGCCGATGGAAAATTACAGGACCAAGCAGTCAGGCCTTCCACATCTGGAGAAAATTCAAGGAATTTCGACCATTGATTATTACAGACAATTAAAAATTTAAATGTGATTCTTCTTAGACTTTTTTTTCCTCCTGTTCTAATGCAAATTCCACTGTCGTGCAGCACGACTGAATGATAATTTCCACGGGGGTTTTCTTGACAATTCGAAAGAGCTGGAGCGTGCTAATTTCATATAAAAACAGTTTTATTTTGCACTGTTGGACTTGGTCGTGCTCCGTGTGTGAGAGTGGCAGATAGAAGTGCACGCTGGGCTGGGCTCCCACCGCCTCCTGATCCCTGCTGGTCGTGCGGAGTCCTGATAAGCAGCTTCAGCCGTTATCACCGCCGCCCCGCTTCTACCGATGCTTCTGTGACAAAAGACCTCTTTGTTTTGCCTTGTGACTGAATCGTGAGGAATGTCAATGCCCCGGCTTCCAGCCACGCCACGGGTTATGTGCACCTCTGTTCGTTTTCCCTCTCTGAGCCACAGGCTGAGTGTGCCACCCGTCTCCTCCCTGCCAGAGCGTCTCTGGAGGTATTTCCTCCTTGCCTCGTAATCTGTAATTGCTAGTGAAGAAGTACCGAGGCATCCGGCAGCGAGGCACCAGAGCCCCTGGCCCAGACAGGAAGACGGTGAGGGAGAGTTTGCTGTACACACAGACACTGTTTCCAGCTATCTCGCCGAGGGGCGTGGGGCCTCCCCTCTTCAGAAGCAGCAGTGCATCCTATATGTCCAACCCCATCATCTGGAGAAGTGCGAATTTGTAACACCCTCCATGTGCGTGGAAGGCGCTGGCTCCCGTTCTATAGGATGTACGCCAGTGTATAGGGACCATGCTAAGTTGCAGGTTGAGTCGGCGCGTGTGCAGAGGTGAATCATGCGGACACATCTGCTGTTACTTGAGTAGTCTTCTGTGTGGTCTGTGCAGGCGTTTGTGTGTTTGCCCGTGTTGTTTGTTAGGGGATGACTGTGCTTTTCTCTTTTGCTTTTCCACTTCCTCTCAAGCGGCTCACTTTACAGAGAGAGAGAGCCGTCACTGCCCCAGCCTGTGTAAACGGTAATTGAGCATGATGCCATCAAGAATTTCAGCAAAGATATTAAGTGTGGCCAGCATTAAAGAGCCGTCTCGCACAACTGGCATCGTGGAGTTCTCCAAGTGGGGTTGAATGGGCACGGTCAAATTACTGCTGATTGATCAATAAAAAAAGAGATGGATTGCTCGTGGCTTTCGATGTCCCAAAGAGACTTGACTTTCTCACATAAGACGTGCGTTCTATGGGAAAAAACATCGTTTTGTTGGTTTCAGTGTTGGCTTTCCTTCAGCCACCCAGAGTCATGAGTGTGCAGGGTGGAAGGTGCTCCACGAGCTTCAGGTTCCATCACTTTCCCAGAGTACTGTTATTGCTGACGTATCAGGCCTTGGGTTGGGGGAATTATCACCACCACGATTTTGGGTGAAATAAAGTTAAAAAAGAACAAGGAAGAAACCTACCCTTTGAGCTTGTTTTGAATAGTCACTGGATTTCAGCTTTGAGTTCCCTTCATCTGGGATGATGGGGGGAGATCTCAAGCAGACGAATACCTGGCGATATTGTCTGGGGCTATTCTTTAATGCTTCCTCCTACCTGGTCTTAATGCCAGTACGGGTTTTTATTTATTTATTTGCTCCAAGTAGCGTCAGATGTCCTATATGTTTTTTGTTAAAAACCGCTGTGTTGTGTCATTGGCTGGATTCTTGAAACCCTCCGAGAAGGAGAATAAAGAACACATTAAAGGCAGGCCTGGCAGAGTCCATTATCCATTTCCTGTAATTTTCCTGCTGATGGCCTTGGTGCTGGTTACCGCTTCCTGTAAACGAAGAGCTGTGGGGGCCTTCACAACGTCCTTATCCCTTTGGCCCGGTGGAGCCCAACTCCCCTGGATCGGCCCATTTCTCTTATTGTGGTTTTCAGCAGCCTGACGGCGATTTAATTTGGTTAAGGGTCCAAACGATGTCCAATCGTTTTTTTTTTGCATTCAGACAAGCTTTTTTCCAAGCTTGAGCCTAACATGGCAGACTGGTTCTCTGGAACCCTTCTCGATGCTGAAGTCTCAGTGTTTTGCTCTCAGTGCAGCCGCTCTCCGCTATTCTTCACGGTTCGGTTCCTCTAATAATAAAGCGACGAATAGCCGAGAGCAGGAGTCGATGGAATTAAGGAGCGCAATCAATCTTTTCTTTTTTCTTTTAATGAATCTGTTTGGCTGTCAGGCAGTAAACAATGAAAAGGCGAGTCTGTTGGTTCTCCAATGTAGAACATGTAGAAAGTTCCACATGAAACGGCTCTTTATGAGGAGTGCTATAGTGGGGCCTATGTACTTCAGTATTCCTGCTAAAAAAAAAAGATTGTGTAGCTCCTGTGTGCTGGGAATAGAGCGGTGACTAAAGAAACGTGTAGCTCCTGTGTGTGGGAATAGAGTGGGTGACTAAATGGCAGGACTAAAACGTGTAGCTCCTGTGTGAGATTTTCATTAAAGCTTCTTTAAACTGAAAAGAAAAAGAAATTGCACGCAACTTAAATACTCAATGTTAGAGATGCATGGCAAGAAAGTACTTTCTTGCACAATTTAGCCTGCACTTTAAAATAATCAATTGTGAAGATATCCGTTATTAGATTGTCTTTTTGTAGCCTTGGGAATTTAGAGATGCACATTACTGTGCGATGCACATGTGCTCACTTTATGGAGCTTATCTGAACATGTCATTTCTAGTCTGCTTTCTGATTGCTTAAACGGCCGTCATCCCATTTAACGGCGCAGCAAGAGTGTCATGTTGAGAAGTTGCATAACCCAATAGGTATGCATCGGTTTACAAAGGGCAGGCTGTCGGGCCATCACAAGCGATCAGTTTGACAGTCTCCTGGTGCCAGACAGTGCGGGCCACCCGTGACAGTGCTGTGCTAACATCTGCCCCCGTGGTGGACAGCCTGCAGTAGAAGCTCGAAACCCGTGTTGTAGTCAGAAATAGCCTAGAAGCGCTGCTTTCTTCAGGTGAAACACATTAGCATCAGTACATGATGCATTATATTGTGACGTCTGGGGTGGGGGGGTACTCCCGTGTCAAAGGCGCCAAATTGAAAGGCCTAGGGCCTCTTAGTGAGGCTTCCGGGTCGCTACGATCTTATTATTTTAATTAAAATTTCAGTCGCGTGAGTGGTATTTTTCATTTTGGAAGAACATGAACTGGCTCCGGACTGTCAAGCTGTTAAATGGTCACAGGAATGGTATTTATGTGATTTAGATTTAAGACAACCAGCGTTTCATTTTCGTGATGCGGGCCTGTTTTGTCGTTTTATATTGTCCTCCGTTGTCACAAAATGCAAACTTCACCTCCAAAACTCTGTGGGGAAGTTGGAAAGGGTTTATGTCCCCTATCAACTCAGCATCTGTGGCTTTTCAGCAAGCGCTCCAGCTGTAGCTGTCCTAATGAACCTGTCACGGAGAGTGCACAACCTCGTCAACCAGCACTGCAGCCATCCCAAGTCTAGCAGCCCACGGCGTTCCTCACCGGCTGCGTCGGGCCCTCCCTCTCCGCCTCTCTGTGTCTAATTAACGGTAGGCGGCGAGGAGACGTGCTGTTTCTTCAGAGCGCTGTTAAAACCAGCGGGTGGAGCGCGCTGGCAAAAATCTGTGCGCACTTTCCGCCCTTGCTTCTCTGTCACCAGTCCGGCTTGGGACGTAAAACCTCTTATGCAGAAGCCTTTTTTCTTTTCTTTCTTTCTCCGATAGGCGCAGGTTTGCCAGTGAAAGGGTTTAATGCTTCTTCACTCTTAAAAGGATGGGGGGAGGGGTGACGTAAGCACCAGGGACGATTAGCTGTTGTAAGCATTTTACGTTTTATACCTTACGAATAAAAGTCAAGCGCTTACGACTCCGCTCTGCCCATAACTCAGAGGAAGTTGGGCGAGAGTCGTGAAGTGTTTCCTCAAGTACTTTATTCTCTGATTACAGCTCCTTTGGTCTTTTATTTGTTTTAATTTATTTTTGTTTTGCTCACACGTGCTTACCTTTAAATGCTCTTTATGCTCTGTTGCACTCGACAAGCTAAGCTAGCAAGTTAGCTGACTTGAGAAAGCTGTCACTAAGTAAATTTGCTAGCTAGCATTGCTTTGCTAGCAAATTTACCTAGTTAAGCTAACTAAGTTATTCTATAAGTTTAAGTTCACCAACATGCGGCCTACATATCTTGTGGTGTGGCTGTGTGTAGTTTTTGCATGGTAATGTGTAGTTTCTGGGACGCAGGTGTGAATGCTGGGACGTTGGCTCTTCCTTGCTGGAGGAATGAGTTGTGACGCCCATCCAGTCGGTATGCTTAGGAGAGACAAGTTGATGGAGTACCCAATTGCGGAGACCCTAGCCTTTCAGTTTCCAATTGCATTGCATCGCAGTGTATATGAGAGTGATTCCCCCATTCCTGTGTTTAATGAAAAACAAGATCTGTATACATTTGTGTATACAAGGTTTTTAAAAACTATTTTGGAGTAAGGTATGTGTGATTATGCGTTAAATGCAGATGATTGATAGTCAGTCTGTGAGATGCACAAACACATTAGTTTGCTAGAAACCAGTAACTAGCACAGTTTACATTATTGGAAAATATTTCCTTGTGACTATAATTGAAATGGTGCAAATGCTCCCTGTCTGTACAGTGTTAAAATACATATGTTACCTTGAATGGTTTCGCTCCAGCTACCTCCAGTGGCGGTGGGAGGGAGGGGCTAGCGGGGGCTTAAACACCCCCCCAAACCCCCAGTAATTTTAGTTATTGTTTGTTGCGTCAAAATTCTTTAGCACCTGCTATAAACAATTCAGCCCAGCCCCCCGTAGCTCCCCAATCACAATTCTCTGGCGTCGCTGATGGCCGCCTCCTTCTAAAGAAAGTGATGCCAACATTACAAACATCCCAGAAGGACTACAGCGTTGGCATTGTCAATGCTGGGGAGGGGGGGGCTTGAACTCGAACCTGTGGGGCAGCAGGGGCTCGCCCCAGAACCTGCAGGCAGGCAGAAGTTGCTGTGCTTTGCTGGTTGTGCTGTTATATACGAAATTCTGTGGTGTGCAATACATTTCGTCACGGAAAAAGACAAATTATGAATCCCCTATGGTAGCTCAACCAATAAAGAATTTTTTCTTGCTTCTCATGGTTTTAATATTCGGAAGGATGTTTTAAAAGGCATTCTGCCAAAGTTAAGTCAGTGCAGTTTCTCCTGTCAACAGCTGTGGTCCCCAATTCCACTTCAGGATGATATAATGAAGTAAACCCCTTCTAGCATAACTGAGCAGCTGTGATAGTCTTGGTACATAATGGGACAGAATTCAGTTTGTGCCTGGTTCTCCTGTGGGACTGGAGTGATGTCATCAAATCGAGATTGACAGCTTTGTGACCGAACCTAAGAGTGTCCTGTCTTGGCAGGCTCAGGAACAGTTCCTGCCACTCTTCCAGGGAGGGAGAGTCCCTGCTTAAATGCAGCTGTTATGGGCTGCTCCGAATCGACTCCGATTTAGCCCGGAAATACACCTCATTAAGGACTTAAAAGTTTTAGGTTGACAAGTTTCCACTCAGTGATGCATAAGTTTATCACACCCAAAGCCACTTCATTCTCTAGAGCGATGCACAGGGGCTGTTCGTCTCAGCGTTTGAACCCGTTTCTGCCTTGTGATTGGTGGACACCACGTGCACTTCCTGTTGGTTCACTCTCACTACTCCGCTCTCATTAAAGGGCCGGCCGTCTGGCGGTTTTAGGCCGCCCCTCCCGGCTGGCGTCTGTACCCGGTCCAGATGGGAACAGCGCGCGTTGCTGAAAATGGGCTTTAACAGAGAGAGCCGACAACAACTGTCCAGTCTACCAGCCCAGAAGTGCTGGAGCGTTGCCCTCTCCTGGGGCCGATTGAGCCTTGCAGCTCCTGGAGTAATGAGGAGACTTCAGGGTTGGTCTCCGTCACACCTGCCAGGGCTGCTGGGTGTGGGCAGGTTATGGGGGTTTATTAATGAGCGCAGAGGGCCTTCGTTTATCTTCCATGTGCTGCGTTTCGGGGTTTTTTTGTGCTTTAATTGCACAACTGAGCTTAGCCATCTCCCTTTTCTTCTTTTTTGTCCTCCTCTATCAGTATTGTTCCTAAGTGTAGACTAAGAAAGGATTTTAAACACAAGACAACAGGAAGGTGGATTATAGTTTGATTAGAGATTGTTTTTGTGAGATTGTTTAAATGTTAAACCTTATCTTCATTGTTGCTACAACGCTAAATTTGACCAACCAGAACCAGCTCGTTTGCATGATGCTTAACGTAGCCAAACTAAAACCCTTCAAGAATGTTTCTTTTCCTCCTCTTCCTCCTGTCATGTTTAGCTTGATGACTCAAGACTCTCATAAGTTTGGAATGGAACCAGGGAATTCATTTATTATTATTTATTTTTTAAAAGCTTTTTGTACACACCCCATTTATTTAAAAAATATCAGATTGACATGGAAGCGTATTGTAAAAATCTAAATCGACATATTTCAGTAAAGTAAACAAATAGCTGGACCTCGACTCGACCCCTGAGAATTATGTCTGCTAATAGATCTCAGATCAGGTGCATATGACGCCCATAGCGGGTGGTTAATTCAGATGAGCGTTCCTCCTACGTTGTTTCTTTAATCAGCCTCCCGGCTCCTCGGGTCCTGTAAATGAAGTGGCCCTCACCGAAGCGGGGAGAGGAACCAGCTAATGACTGCAGCAGTGCGAGGTGGCAGGTTTGGGGAGTTCTGCAGGGGACCCCCGCGCTGTGGCCCACCTGCCGCCGAGATTCCGTGCGTTCGGGGGGCTGCAACACCGCTGCTGCTGCCAGTCCTGATGGACGTTCAGGCTCATCTCACCTTGTGCCGTATAGCGCCATGAATCAGCCTCAGCCAACACCTCTTTGCTTTAAGGGCCGCAGGCTTTGTCATCACTCTTCGTGCGAGACGTTTGCAAGGAGGCGTCGCGAAAGATGGATGCCGAGGTCTTTCTGGATGACATCCCCCGACACGACCCCACTCACCCCTAAACATCTGTCCTGCGGCTGGGGGGAGGGGCGGGGTGTCCTTCCAAAGCCCAACTTTCTCCTTTTTTTGTCTGTTGTGGAGAGTATCCTTGTATTCCATCGTTCTCCATATTGACAAGCAGGAACAGCCAAATCAAGAAAATACAGTCTCTTCCTAGGAGAAGCCTCACCCACACAGAGTTTTTTAATACTGTATTTCGTTACAACAACCAATGCAAAATCCGGCTCACGTTTGCTGTACTGGAGGCAGATTGCTGCTGAACCGTCATCAAGTGGAAGAATAAGTAAACCATTATTGAGACTAATCTAAAAACAATTACATCAATCATGTGTTGGGAACGGATGTGGTGGGACAGTAACTGACTGATCACCGAAAGTGCCCTGGGCGATGCCTGACACTGCGGATAAGATAGGGAGCCCTAATGAGACGGGATCAATTCTGTGTAAATAAGCCCAAGCACTGGATTGCTCTCTCATTGATTCTCGTTAGATACCACCCCAGTTGCAAAAGGCAAGCACAAGGCGTACCCTGTTTGCTAGGAAAATTAAAAGGCTATGAATACGTATGTTTAGCGTCAGATTTCTTCAGCAAAGGTAAGATTTACTTAACTGTCCAGGGATCCGCTCAATGGAACCCACGTGTGACGACTTAGCGATGTGAAATCACTAGGTGAACAGTGATTGGTCATGGTACGGTAACCGCTCCCATGTAACGGTCGCCCTCCCTCGGTCACGGTCCTCCCGGCAGTCGTGGGAGACGTGGAGGAGGAGGGCGGGCGCATGGCCATTAGACATCCAACACAAGGTCTCGCCGTTCCGATTTGTCTCGGTGACAGAAACGTTGGTATTGCCCCTCCACCCGTCCCATATATCTTACGGATCGAAGTGGACCACCTGGCGCTGAATGCAAAGCAGCAGCTCGGCAGACAGGTGTAGAAACCCCATTCTCCAGGAGCTCTGGCACCTAAGGGCGGGCGAATCGTGCCGGGCTCGCACCACATGGCAAGCTTAACTCAGCTGTACAGTAACGAGTTGGATTTCAGTCCAGCCCAGGCATTAAAATGATGGGATTTTCACAGGGCAGTGAAGTATAGTGGATAGTGATTATTGACTCTGCTGTGGTGTTCCTGTAAAGTTCTCTGATAAAGAA
>JAOYSI010029969.1:0-10413 GCA_025775065.1 Hiodon alosoides
CATTTAGTTTCAGCAACTGTGAAATATTGAAAGAAAGGAAAAGATATTTTGTGTTATTCCTAAAAATAAGGAAAAGACTGAGTCCCACTGTTAAAATAATAAAAGATTGTGAGTTGATTGTCCAGTCCACGTTTTTTACTAAGAATTCTGTGAATGACTGTTTAACCATATCATTTACAATGGTGAAATCAGTCAGAAATCTAGTTCATAACTTATTCATGATAATGTATGCATCTCATTAGTCTATGTATTGAATATCATTGGGTTAACAACACACACAAACCCAACATGTCACAGAAATTCCCCTTGCATTAAGCATTCTACAGAGTTCATTGCGTTAAATACCTCATATTACAATTTTACAGGCTAAATGAAGGAAATAAATATAAAATTATTTAGTCATATACTTAGTTCTCATCCTCTCCTTCGACGAACAATGAGCTGCTTCAATTTGGTTCTATCATTCAAAATTTCCTCTGCCTTTCACTATTTCATTTTCGTCACTTACCGTCCCTGTTCCCCAGTTAGTTAGCGACCCCCCCAGTCTGTCCTTCGCTGTTTAGCCCGCAAACCTAGGAATTTGTTTCGGGTCCATTATAAGGACATGGCTCATGATTCTCTTTGAAAGTAAATAAGCTGTAATGGGCAAATAAGTCTATCTATTTTCTTTAAAGAGCTTTTGTAAGCAATGTTTTTTTTTCCTTGGCAGATTAAAACAGCCAA
Source organism: Hiodon alosoides (assembly GCA_025775065.1). Classification (NCBI taxonomy): domain Eukaryota; kingdom Metazoa; phylum Chordata; class Actinopteri; order Hiodontiformes; family Hiodontidae; genus Hiodon; species Hiodon alosoides. The sequence continues at coordinate 724 of JAOYSI010029969.1, forward strand.
ACGTTTGTGTCCTGGGGAAGACTCTCTGAGGTCGAAACAAAACGACGTAACGTCAAGAAAGAAGAAAGAAGTACTAACGGAAATTGAACTCCAGCTCTAACCTCTTCCATCTTTTTCTTGTTTTCGATAAACTAGTTTTATTCTTTCTTTCCAAAAATATTAATAAACATAAACACATTTTTACAGAAAATAAATGTAAGTATGAGGGTAAGAAGGTAACGAAATACCCCTTAGTTTTAGTTCGAATACTACACAACATCGTCAGTCACAACACAAGTTTTTAACTTACATTTCCGCGAAGGCTGAAACAGCTAACGCTTATAAACTGACGTAACAGCGCCGACTGGCGGATCTTCCTATGATTAAACTCAGAAAACATTTTTTGCGCTGGTCTCCCGGCAGAGGGTGGTACATTTAACCCCAAACATGTCTACGATTATCAGTTTAATTGTTTTTTTGTGGTTAAAAACAATATTTTAACTATTATCTATTACCGTATTTATATACTATTATATATAAGAGTAGCGATTTAGTTTCAATGATTGTAAGAAACGCATTTAAACAGGATCATGAATATTCATGAATTCATGAATATATTTTTTTGTTAATTGATAAAACAGTAAAAGACTGTGTCCCGCTGTATTGCTCAGGCTGCACTGCAGCGTCTATTCACAGGCGCGATCCCACTACTGAGCGGCACGGGGGCTTTGACCTGCTCCGTTTCCGACCTGGGCCGGTTCACCCCGCCTTAGGCGACCTGGTGGTCCCGAGCTCCCCCAGGAGCACCATATCGATACCGAACTTAGCGCGGACACCCGATCGGCATAGTCCGCTACAGGACAGAACTCCTGAGCTCAAACGATCCGCCAGCCTCAGCCTCCCAGCAGCTTGGATAACAGGCGCACGCCACTGCGCCCGGCGGAAGTAAGCGGGAGTTTTACAGTATTAGATATCAAGAGTGTCTGTGACGTCTTGGCTGGCCCGTCTCCTCTCTAGTGATGTACTCAAAATAACATGAAGATAGTGCTTGGAGACTGATTTCAATGCTGTTAAGTAGCGGCATAAAATGTCCATATGAATTAACATTAGTTACTAAAAAACAATTATTTGCATAAGGCCAGCGAGTTTCAAATCAAATGATGGTCCACATACACAGCCATTATACAGTATTTACGGCTGGGTAAACACATAAGATAGGATAGGTTTCTACAAGAAGCGTATAGGTAGGGAAAATCAATGTGTACATTCTCCGAATGTATTGACCAGTGTACAACACGGTAGCCGATTTCATATCCACAGCAGCCATTTAAAAAGTTGTTGCTGGAGCTTTTTTTTTTTTTTTTAAAGTTAACCGCCCATGGTGTGATAGGAGCGCTTAGCAACCAGACAAACATTCGTAAGTGTAATGGTAGATGGAGTCAAGCCAATGTACCATGGACCGATAAAACGGCGTGCTTACAGCTTGGTGAGCTTTCCTTCCTCAGCGCATGTCGAAACCCCCCCCAACAGATTCTCCCACTTCACACAAAAAACGAAAAGGGAACGTCACATAAAGACTTCCGAAAACCCAATAATGCGCTTGATTGTAGAAAGCTACTATGGCCATCAAAAACAAACAGCATAACCTTGTGGGGTTCCCTCACGTGATCCACGATATTGAGCAGGTCACTCAATACCACGTCTGGGTTATTACGAGTTTCCGATCTCTTTTTCAGGGATTGATTCAAATAGGGGAATTGATACCTTACAAACTCAATAGTCAAACTCAGAACACTTTCATAAAACATCTAGTAAACCCCTGAAACTACTGGTGTTATAAAATAACTCAAAGGACAAGAACACAAGACAAGAATAAGGTTGTTTCATACATTTTTTTTAATGTGACATTTCACCAGCAACATTGTCATGAACACACTGCAGTTTATAAAACTTTTTTCCTTCTCATAAAAAAAAAAAAATATTTAAAAAGAACCTTAATGAAAGAAAAAGACAACATCAATAAACAAAATCAAGATTCAAGATTAAATGATGGAATCACATTCAGAGCTTCTTCACAGCCAACCCCCATGAAGCTTAACTGTTCGGGAAGAGAGGAGAAGAAAAAAGTTGTGTCAGAAACCCGGAGAGGAGATTTCCAAACTGCGTATGACACATTCCCACAGAATACTGGAAAACCTCTCTCTACACTGCAAGTCCCAGCGTCTTTCAGGCAATACGAGAGATGCAGCCGGTTTGTAAAACAAGTTTTATTTTATTCCAAATTCTATGTCTAATGGTTTTTCCACAACTCCCAAACTAGCCGCTGGGAGCGAGTTGCCGGGACTGTGGAGGGGGTGCAAGTACCTGGATGGGGTCTTTGTCCACTTGAGAGCGTGTCTCGGGGGCAGAGAGGTCGTGGGGTGGTAGAAGGAGCAGCCAGCCCTCTTGCACTGGGCCGCAAATCGACAGGCCTGAGAAACAATCAAGTGTTTAGGTTCGCTCCCAAACAGACCCAAACACAGCACCATTTCACATGACAAATCCATGGGCAGGGTTTTTAAACGGATGGGCACGGGTAAAAGCCTGGCTTACTTTGGGATGATAAAACGGGCAGTCCATCTTCTTACAATCTGGGAAGAAGCGGCAGGTGTTGCCAGACAACTGAGGAGCTGCAGGAAGACACAGTAATGTGAGAACTGAACAAAACCATAAAATAAATTTAAAAAAAAAAACTGACAATAGGCTGTCAAGCAAAATGAATAAGTCACCTGGCCTGGGCGGGGGGGCTGGGCCTCTCCTACTGACGTGGGTGAAGGGACAGTCGGCCTTTTTGCACTTAGCGTCGTACTTGCAGTTGGGGTGGACAAACAAGCACTTGTCTCCAAACTTGCAGTTAGGGAAAGTCCTGGAAGCGAAAGGGGACAGGACCGGTCACCAAACTGGGCGACGGCGACGCCGACGATAAAAAAGCAGTAGCAGAAGTCAGCCGTCACTCACTTGCACTGAGCCGTGGGGTGGTGGTACGGGCACTCGTCCCCGCTCTTACACACGGGCCAGAACCTGCAGCGCTCCAGGACCTTGGCCCGCTTCACCGGGACGCTCGCCTCGCCCTCTGCATCGTCCTCTTCTGCGAAAGAGAATATGGACAAAATGGAGTAAAGAGCCAGGTCTCCCCACTGTTAAAACAAGGGTACTTGGGATCCACGATCCAGGAGGGTGATTTGGGGCATCATATATGATCATTATTTGGGCTCAGTAGGGGCCAACATAATAACCCTCACGCCGCTGTGAGTAGGACTTGCCGTCAGAGTAGAGCAGCTCTCTCTGTATTCTCTGGTGTACGCTGAGCTTGGGCGCCCTCTCCAGGTGGGCGGCTGGGATGTCTCCCCTGACTCCTCTGGGGCCATCACTGGCATCAGCCTCGCTTTCCACCAGGTCCCCAAGGGGGCTGGGCACCCCGTCTAGTGTCACGATAAACTTGGGACTGGCGCAGCCCAAGGTTTCAGATCGACTGTGTGGAGAGAGGGAGAGAGACAGAGAGGTCAGAGACTTCAATGTAGTGGAAATCCTTTGCCTCGTGCTCTAGCCTTTGAAAGCACGCAGGGATCAAATGACAGCACCTGACAGGCTTTAAGGCACGCATAAGCCGCGAGTACCTGGCCTGCACCGTGCGGGGCACTGAGAGCGGGGTTTCCTCAACTACGTCGCCCAGGCGATTTCGGACAGACCCCACCTCCTCCACTTCCGGCCTCCTGACGATGAAGGAGCGGGTGTCGCTGGGTTTCATTTCCCCCGCCTCGGGCACATCGAAGGCTGGAGGTGACAGTCGAGGGTTACAGCAAGCACACATACACACAGAGCTGGATGTGCCGGACCAGGGGTCCTGCAGCCCACAGTTACCTTGCTGCACCCTCACTCCATCCTCCGACATCTCCATCTGGAGTCGAGAAGAAAGCGACCTCATCTGATCTGAAGGAGTGACACGGAACACAATTACCGGAGGCTAAAAACGCAGTACAGAATTTCAAATCCTTTCTGTATTTGGTTTGTATCGACTGCTTTCTGTATAACACTGGCAGTCAACTCATTATTACATCATCCTTCTCAGATTTCCCGTTTATTACATATTGGTCGAGATCTAATAAGGATTATAATATTGACAGGCTGGGTATTAATTTACAAACATGTTTTCATTGCCTTGGCAATCAGGCGTTTTAATATTGGCAGTACTTAATCAGGTCAGAGTGAAGAGGTCTGTAGAGATCACACCTTAAGCGGTGTAACAGTGTCTCAACAGTTCCCAGCATTCCCTGAAGCGTAAGGGGAAACAAAACGTCAGGGAGGAGGGGGCGGGACCTAACTAACCTGCTTGTCTGGTTGGCTGTGACTCGGCCATGGGCTGGGCCTGACCCCTTGGGGCAAGGTCGTGGAGGTTCTCCTGGACGAGCTTGGCGGCTGTGCTCACTTCTTCGCTGCCCGAACGTGTGCGGGGCGCCACGGGGACCATCTGCCGATGCGGAGCTGGCCCAGAAAGAGTAATGAAGTAATGAAGACGAGACATAACCCGAGATCGACTTGGGGAAACGCCGCTCTTTATATGGTTCACGCTTTTCAATGTGATCCATTACCTGTTGAGTAGTTTGTCGTTTTAGAAATGGACTCCTGTGCTTCAGATATAGCCTTTAATATCAGGTTCTTATTTGCTTGCTTTGCAGGGGGCAGAGTTGGTCTGAAACAAGAGACAAAACACCACCGTATGAGGACACTGAAGCGACAGGATATATGCTATGCAATGCCAACCCCCCTGTATACATCACACAAGAAAAGAGCATTACAAGCTTTTTCAGTCAGACACCTGCGTTCGGGTTTGGACGGCAGAGAGACCCTGCTGGACAGTCCTCCGCTCTTAGCTCCGTAGCCCTCCTCTTCCTCTTCCTCCTCCTCATCCTCCTCTTCCAGCTCGTCACTGTCCTGGCCGTCTCCGGACTTATTCACCCGCACAATAGAGCTCGCCACAGGGGCCTTGCGCTTCCGGGATGCCTCCTCCTACAGGCACGCGCCCGCCAGAACACAGAGGCCCAAAATATAAACTCAAACCAGCAAACGAGGCTGCAGATAGCACGGGCGTTAAGGAGCGGAAAGTCGCAACCAGGAAGTTGCAGGCTCCAATCCCAGTAAGGGATCTGATTATTCTCTAGAGAAACCCTCTAGTCCAAAATTTCTATAGTAAAACGTTCAGCCATTTTAAAATAAGACTACGTAAAACGCTGTATAAAAATGTAAGGTGCTAAATAATAACAAATCAATTCTACGGCATTTTCTCACCTCTCTGGAAGCCCTTGAGCTCCGGCTGTCCTGGGCATAGCCGTGCTGTAGTCTGCTGTAGGCCGGGGCCGGCTGTTCCTGACTACGGAGGACCTCCGTGGGTTTGTAGTGGTACAGGCTCCCCTGGGACCGACCCGGAAGGCGTGAGGAAGCGTCAGGGGGCCGGGCGCCCTGTGGAGGCCTGTAGAGCGCTGCGGTAGGACGCCCGGAGCCACGCGGGACAGGGATCGCTGGCTTGCAGCGGGGCCCCGCCTCAGACAGCTCCTCGGCGATGAGGTCGTCATCCGGCTCCGGTTTGATGTCGATAACTGCCTCCGAGGACAGAAGCTCCACCAGAGGCTTCACCGTGGATGTGAGCCTCACCATGCCCCTCTCTGAGGAACCCCTCCTGAAACCACACAGGCTCAGTGCAGCAGTCATGGAATAACACACAGTACACCATCACATTACCAATAAAATTTCCTTTAAAAAAACACAACCCAACACACCTGGCTGAGGAAACCGGATGTTCATGGACAGAACTAGTGGAGACACTGGCTTCAGCTCTGTCGGCGCGTGAACTGGACACATACAGGCCACGCATCTCCTCTTCTCCCCTCACTTCCTCAGCAACCCCCCGGCCCCTGACGGCCACGGTGCTGGGGTTTGTGCCGAGTTGCTGTGACCCAAGAGGAGCTGGTTCTGTGGACAGAGGAGATCGCTACAGGTGAGGCGAGACCACTATCATGAGAGGACAAGGTAATTAACTCAGTTCTTACGTCTCATGTCAATCAGTTAGATTGACTTTTTAAATCCCTGGTGCAAGCAAGCAATTGTCTATTCTTGTTTCTGAAGCATATTGGAAAAAGTTTATATTATTTCAGCCCTGTGCAAAACAGACCAAAAGACTTTCTCCACATAATCTTTAGAGTACAACTTACCAACGGCGACTGATCTTAGCTTCTCAAGGACACCATGCAACCTGCAATAAAAATAAATAAATGTTTTTGTATATTTGGTATTGGCATCCTTTGATTTATGATTTGTGAATTTAAGCAATGCGTCACGTTGATAATAACGAACCTACCAAACTGTGAATTTGATGGTGTTGTTGCCAAGGAACAGCGAGAGATCATCAGCCATTTGTTGCGCGTTCTTCTTGTTAGCCACCATCACCATTATATAATCGGGCAGCTCTTCGTCTTAAAAACAGGTACAGGGTAAATACGAAGTGAAGGTTGTTAAATACATCACTACATATTAGAGTTGCCGACAACTAGTAAATCGTGAACGCAGCGGTGTTACACATTCGGCACACTGTAAACTTACCCACATAGGCACCGAGCTCCTGGAGCTTCCCTTTAATGGCAGCCTAAAAAACACAAAGAACTAAATTAGTAGGGATCGCTAGCGGAACACTTAAGAAGGGAAATGAGAACACTGGTTGGCTTTAAAATGTCACTGCACGTCTGCCTTTCTGCGTGTCACGTCAGAATTTGTACATTATTGTTATTTTTGTTTCGTAGATTTAACGGCATTCCTATTTCCTCTGACTTAACAAAATATTTTCTTTGAAGAAATCACTGTAAACTAGCTTGGTAACTTCATGAAGTTGTAACAGTGATTTCTACTGTATTTAGCGCCGTGTAACCGGGTAAGACGCTAATGATAATTTATACTAACCATTTACATTATTCCAGACAACCGACCCAACACAAACAAAACAAAAAAAAAATAGTCGAAACCTAGCTACTAAGTCAGTTAACGTTACGTTATATATTTTTTTCAATCAACTAATGATTAGGTCGTTAAATCGATCTAAAAAAAAAAATATAATACTCCGCTTCAGTTAGGCCTGCGTTCTCCAGCCTCCACTTGTGAGATCTATCTCCGTTCAAACAAAACAGCAACATACCCGTATTTTCTTGCTTATCTCCGTCCCAATTTCCATATTTGCAGCGTAGTTTAAAATAGTGACGTTAAATGAACCAAATTAAGATATGAAATGTTAACTGGATTCCGGTCTCATTGTCGCTACCTCACCACCACGAAAAAGTTAGCAGCTGTATCTACGAGGGGGTTGCCAAACTACATCAGGGCAAAAAAACAGCCCCATCTGCCGTTAACAATAATAAGCACTCCGGTATTCTTGACTTTGCCATACCACCCATACATTAATTAATGGTAAATTATAGTCGCAGTTTATCTTCCTTCGACCTTTACTGACTCAGCCGACCTAATTGTTATTGGCGCTTGTCAAATAATTTTCAAAGTATCTGACAGCTAAGATACAGCCTAATTAGTATTTTAGGATTGTTCTTCACAAAATAAAAGTTAGTCTCACTAGCGTTTAAAGTTTCACCTTTCCAACTTGTCCATCCCCGAATATTTTATTGTAGTCAGTAATGTAGGCCGTTGCCAGACTTCGCGTTTCGCACTGAATCTGAAAATAAATTTACAATAAAATTACAAATAAACAAAAAACAAAAAACACATCACAAAAAACACAAATTATAACCCTTGTTAGGATTATGTTTATCTCATCGTAATCGTGTGTATAAAATATATATTTTTTTAGTTTTAGTTAACTGAAAGCCTATTTTGAAGAACTATATTAATTGTGGTTTTTATTTTAAATGCATCTTATGTTCTCATACAGAAATAATTTTGTTGACATTTTGGATTGGCAAACTCCTTTGCAACCTGATTAAAATCCAGTGATGAACTATTACTTGGATTATCTATCCGTCCTAACGTCTCACACGCTACAATCATTAGTCACTCTTGTTGTCCGTCAATTATCGTCGCGATAAAGCACAAGCGTGGACCTCTCGTAGGTATTGACGCTGAGGCAGAGAAACAGAGCAGTTAAGCGGTTTAGCGGTGTACGAGGGGCTAGTTGGTTAAATTGTTGCCGGTAGTATTATTGGCTTGCTACTTTTTGGGAAGTTGATACCATTTACTTTTGTGAGTGATATAGCGCTTTGTGTTGCTCAATTCAGCCAGAGCATACCTCTCGATTAGGTCGAATTTTGTGCTTAACGTTTCGCCTAAACTCAAAGTATGGCCTTTCAAGTGGCCTTCTGCCTCGCCTTTTTGGCAATCGCTTGTGCAGACCATGTCCGATTCATTGATTGTGGTAAGTTTCATGTACCGGGTTAACAACGCACGGTATTAAGTAAAGCGTTCAGCGTTGTTGGCATTTCGACTGTGCAGGAGATGCTGTTTTATAAAGCACTATATACAAAAATAAATGTTTCCAAAGTAATCATTTTGAATGGTGATGTCTGCACATATTCACAAACAAGGCTGTTTTCTAGCCTTCAACTTGAAAATATCAGGCTACAAACTTTGTACTGATTTCTGGTCTACTCGGTTTTGAAACACTGATTTTAATTTGCAGCCTGAAATTGAGGTGTACCCCGAAATAGATTTTGTGTAAGTGTTTACTGGTAGAATCCCTTTGCATATGTTTTCCCTTTCCAGGATCCCTTGAAGGGGAAGTAATCTCTGTTGATGTGGAACCCTGTCCCTATCAACCTTGTCAACTACACAAAGGACAGTCTTACAGTGTTAATGTGACTTTCAGCAGTGGTAAGCTATTTTTCTAATACTCTCCTGAATACTGAAAATGCTCACTTTTAGCTAGCTAAAATGGGGGGAAAAACTAGTCTCCTCATGCACTAGGATTGTATAGTTGTTGACGTTGCCTTTCAACTAAAACACCAGATTAGTTGACTACAATTATTAATTGGTGAAAAACTGAAGGAATGTGTCAAATTTGAACCGTTCAGATTGGGCCTTAGGCCGTTGCCTGTGGCTGGCCAACATACTCCCAGCACCAGGTGTACACTGGTGGATGTAATTTGTCTGTATTTCTCCATAAGCAAAAACTGCGTGGGATTACGCGTGCTCGTTCTCGCAGGTTCTTTGTCTTTGCCAACTGCAGGCGTGGAGAGTCAGACCGGCAAAGCAGTGGTGCACGGGGTGGTTCTAAGAGTTCCGATCCCTTTCCCCATCCCCAACGATGATGGCTGCAACTCTGGGATTGTCTGCCCCATTAAGAAGCAGACAATCTACAACTACGTCAATCGGCTACCTGTGAAATTCACTTACCCATCGGTAGGTATACTCTTTAGGCACACTGGCAAAATAAGATGGAAGAGGTTAGTTCAATAATGCCCCAATAACTGTTTTGAGAGGCATGAAGTGTGTAACTTATGATTTTTTTTTCTTCTTTAATTGTGTAGCTCAAGCTCGTTGTGGAATGGGAGCTAAGGGATGATTCTGGGAGAGACTTGTTCTGCATCAAATTCCCAGTCCAGATATGTTAAGAGGCACATTCATATAACTATTGTGACATTTCCCAATTGTGTTTTAATCCAATCATGTTTTTTTTTTCTTCCT
>JAOYSI010029969.1:10513-31448 GCA_025775065.1 Hiodon alosoides
CTATCCTTTGCGTAGAATTTTGTATCATAGGGCAAGAGCCATTTTTAAATCCTGATGGTTATTGGGGAAAATATGCTTTCCTGAGGTGTAATTTAAAGAATAATAATTTAAAAAAAAGCCCCTGACGCTGTAAATTCCAATGTTTTAGTTCAGTATCCTTTTCTTGTTCGAACATGTATGACTGCATACCTGCAATGGCTGCTATGTAGCTAAAATTATACTGTGCCTCGCGATGACTTCCAAATGCATTGTACCTGTTCTGTCTTGTGATATTTAACCTGTGTAATAAAGATTTGATGTTTTAAAGTGAACTTTTACAGACTTGATGTTTGTATTTCTGCTGCCTCTTGGCCAAGTCAGCATCTTGAATAAGAATCGGCTCTCGATGCCATTACCTAGTTAAATACAGGTGTTTATTCCCCTACCCACCACCCCCCTGCATCCATATTAATTTAGAGAAGGAAACACTAGAACGATCTCATTTGCCATGTGGTGTGCAAACAGGATCTGAGGTTGATTACCATTAAATTTATGTTAATTTTGTTTTTAAGCTGTGGTATGAAGTAGGAGATAACAGAACAAATGTTGGCCAAATCTAGTTTAATTATTTGAAAAGGTAGTAAAGGCTGTAAATGCACAGTTCACAACTATATGCTTGGAGGGCTGAGTTGTGCGATTACGTGGTACAGGGGGCAAGGATTTCTTATGAGTGAAATTCGTAGATATTTTGCCAATTATGGCATATAAAACCGCCAGTCCCATTTTCCTTGACACTGGCTTCCATTCACAGTGTAAACTAAAGCGCCCCTTTCATTGAGAGGCCATCTTATGTTTCTGCCCAGCTCGTTTTGTATGGACCATTGAAAAATATTGCCCGCACCCATATAAAACACCCAGCCCCATTTTAAACAATAGATCCTATAACGTGGTTTGGGGATACAAAAACTTCCCGTTTAATTTAGTTTAAAATTACACCAAACACCGACTGATTCTGAAATTAAATCAGAAAATTCTAAAGACCTGTTTCGTAACTTCCATTACGCCTTTACGCTGCGCAAATTCTTCCAATTAGGTACGAATTTGTAACGCTTTATGTATTTGAATCCATTTAACATAAACAAATGATTTAACGTATTGGCAAAATGACGATTTTTTAATAGAATTTAGATGCCAACAGACTCTGAAGTTGCGCAGGTCTGGAAACAAAGTTGAGTAACTGAGTTGCGTTTTCAACGTAAAATGACCACTTGCATTATGATTGATGATGTTTTTCGTCGCATTGGCTGATCGATGTCTATGTAAATCTCGCACTTGAGCCGATCTGTTCTATTCGTCGAATCCCCCCGAAAGGCGCTAGTGCGTTCTCCCAGAGGTGCTTTGCGGCGGCGAGGACTGTGCTTGGAGGAGTGAGCTAAAATGGCCGTTGCTGTAAGAACTTTACAGGACCAGCTTGAAAAGGCAAAGGAGAACTTGAAAAATGTGGATGAAAACATTCGGAAATTAACGGGACGAGACCCCAATGAACTTCGGTATGCTATTATTAAAACAAAAAAAATATTTCGCCACCGCATGATTGCGAAAACAGCGATAATTCCATTAGCTTTTTAGCTAACTAGTTTAATGAAGACTATCCGTTAATAGTCTAGCTATCGCATTATTCAGTTATTCGGTTATTATACTAAATAGTTGCTAGTCTGTTAAGGTAACATAAGGTAATAAAACTGTCCATCGATAGTGACCGTAAAACTCTACCCGCAACCTTAAAGTTGAATAACTTAACTGCTGTAACTAACTAGCCTAATCCGTGCTTGTTGCGGTTGGTATATTTGAAGTTTGGTTCCGGACTATTTATTTGAAATTGAAGTGATTGCTTGTATAATGTGCGATTGTTAAAGGTGGTTCTAAACATTGAAGAACGAAGGAGGTTGCCAATTTAGGCTGCTTCGATACACTAGGCCCCTAAATCATCATAATGCGAAGTGGCTGCATATTATGTTTTTGGTACGAAATTGCCTGCCTTTAAAATAAGTCCGCTGTTTTACAGTTCATTCGGGTTTCGGTTAACCATTGAATTTCGGTCCCTGGCCTATTTAAATCTTCCTAAAACCGTAACATAGGTGGCTAGGCAATGGTTTCAGGTAGCATCGACTAGGACTCTACGCAGTTGTTTGCTGTGGTTAGTCTGTTTAAAATTTTCCGATATATCCTTTTTTATTTCTTAAAGTCGGCTACTGGTGCATTGTGATTTACAGGCCCCTATGTGGCTGAGCTGAGAACCAACTTCTCTGGAGCGTGAGGACTTATTTTCATTACTCAATTTACATGGTTTTCGAGCAATTTAGTAAGTTGTGTCTCTGGAGTACCTCCAAACGCTCGCAAGTGTGAAGCATAGAATCTGATGCTTCGCGACAAAACTCATCACTCATATTTTTTTTGACACTAAATATTGGGGAATCAGTTTGTGAGAAACGTCATTTGGTAAATGGTAAAATTAATTCTCCTGTCATCACAGACCAGGTCAAGCGAGGAGACTGTCCATTCAAGGCCCAGGTGGAGGCAGGGGGCGGGGAATCAATTTGTTGAGGTGAGAGTTATAAAAAAATCATGTTGATTTTTGCAGTACGTGTGGAAACTCTCATATTTGAACCTCTGTTTGCGTGTTGTTAAGGCGCGGACTGTCAGACAGTGGAGGAGGACCCCCGGCTAAACAGAGGGACATTGAGGGTGCACTTCTGAGGTAAGGGATTCGCTCATTCCAGTTTAAAAAGGCTGGAATAAGGGGAAATTAAGTTTAAAATTCAGTTTTGTTGTTTTATTAATTTCCTCTGATCCTAAGGCTGGCCGGCGATCAGAGAGCCAGGAGAGATTGGCGGCACGACAGCGATGCGGACGACGACGATGAAGACCAGAAGGTAAGGCCGTTTCCTTCCGCGTGGTGTCCTCCGGCGGCGTGAGCGCTAGGCCAAAATAATCAAAGGCGCCGTTTGTTCTGCGGGTGGGGCCAGGTCGAGACTTATCTGTGTGTTTACAGCCGGCTCTGCAGTCGTCTGTTGTTGCCACCGCCAAAGAACGAACCCGGCGAGACCTGATTCAGGATCAGACCATGGATGAGAGGGGGAAGCAAAGGTAATGGGGTCATTTCCCAGGTGGTGGGTTTTGGTGTATTAGGACTAAATTTAATTGTAATTGCGTATACCGCTGTGGTTTCTCTTAAGGTGTTGATTGGCTGTTGAGTACATGCAGTCAAAAAAAGGGTGTGTGCACCGAGAACCTTTTTTTACGGACACTTTAGCACGCATACGGTGCAGTTATGGCCCTTCTCTTGTTTGCCAGCCATTCGTCTGGACAGTAGCAAACATTAACAAATACCGGTCATCTTTTTGAAAATAGCCTCTACACAGCGAATGTTAAATGTTCACCGCAATACGGTGGCCAGTTTTAGGTGTTACCCCTTCGCCTCCAGAACAGCCTGAATTCTTGGGGTTCCACTAGGCTTTTGTCCCAAAATTAGTTGCGTAGGTGCTGCGCATTGGCCAGCGGCACATTTATGCTGTGAGCGGCCCGTTCCGTCTCTTCCCAGAGATTCTGGGGACTGCGCAGGCCACTCGAGTCAGCCGAACTCGCTGTCATGTTCCTGGAACCATTCTGAGACGATACTTGTGTTGTGATAGGGCGCGTTATCCTGCCGGGCGGACCCGTGTGCTGAAGGTTAAACGTGAGGGGATGCGCTGTGGCCTTGCTCAATTGGTATTACGGGGACCTGGTATAATTTTGGGCTGACGTATCTTTTACAACAGGAATCGACGGATGTTTGGTCTGTTAATGGGAACGCTTCAGAAATTTAAACAGGAGTCCACAGTCGCCACAGAGAGGGTAAGTAGTGTTTCAGTGACAGCAGTTCAGAGTGTCACTGGTAGCTTCGACCAGCAACACCAATCTTTCCATACATGTTTTACATGGCTGTTTTTACTTCTGGACTAAATGGTTAGGCAGGTTTTTTCTTTTCTTTTCTTTTTTCTTTTCTTTCTGATGTTGGGTGTCCTGGAAATGGAGATAACGAGCTTGATGTTCATCTTTAACGCGTAGGAGAAGAGACGTTTGGAGATAGAACAGAAGCTAGAGGTCCAGGCAGAACAAGAGCGTAAAAAAGTCGAGAACGAGCGACGGGAGCTTTTTGAGGAGAGAAGAACCAAGCAGTCTGAGCTCAGGCTACTGGAGCAGAAAGTAGAACTTGCTCACTTGGTAAGTGGTCCATATGGCGCCGCGGCACGCAGGTAGCAATCCGAAATGTGGGTGGTTTAGTGTGGAGTGCTCTCTAAACGGAATGTGAATTTCTCCTTTTTCTTCCCCAGCAAGAGGAATGGAATGAGCACAATGCTAAAATAATAAAATTCATCCGCACCAAAACAAAGCCTCCCATTTTCTACATTCCTGGCAAGATGTGCTCTGCCACCAATAAGCTCTTTGAGGAGTCTCAGAAGAAAATGAACGGTAAGCACGTAATCAGTCAGATCTTTTATCAGTTACGATTGGGAAGTAAAATTAGTGTTTTATGTGTAATTTTGCATGCGGGCCTTGATGCAGAACTGCCCTGGTCTCGATTTTGATCCCGAACGCTGCTACGCCGTTAAGCGGCTAATGTCGGGTCCAGAGTCCTGGCCAGGCTGCAGTCTCGGACTGTGAAAGCTGGTGTAGCTGATGCCTTTTGGTAGTGTAAGTGACGCTGCGTCCCGTCTCTTGCTCCTCTGTGCGTTTGCAGCCATGCTGAAGGAGAGACGTGAAGAGTTTGCGGAGCAGCTGAACAAGATGGAGGTGCGTCCCAGACGGCAGGTGCTGAGGGACCGGGAGACGCAGGCTGCTCAGAACGTGGACTCGAAGACAGGCCCGGAGGACGGCAAAGCGGCCGGAGTGGAGCCGGAGATGGACGCCTCAGTCCTGAACGATGCGGAAATGGTGGAGGTCATGGAAGAGGAGCGCGTGCCTCAGAGCGACGAAGAGCCGGAGGAGCACGCTGGTCATGTGGAAACCAAAAAAGATGAGGAGGTGGTGGAGGAGGAGGAGATGGAGGGGGGGGAGGATGCAAGAGCAGTGGAGGTCAAGGAGCCAGAGGAGCAGCCACCAATCGGTGCTGCTGAGATGGAGCCCGAGAAGGGTCAGCAGGGAGATGGGGACGTGGATCCTGTGCAGGAGACAGTGGGTCCTAAAGAGGACAGTCCACCTCCAGTGGAGATGGAGGGGAGTAATGAGATTAGGAAAGAAGATGAGGTGGAGGACAAGGTGGGTCACCGGGCAAACCAGAAACCGGAGTCACCGTCGGCGCCGGAAAGCCAGTCCAACGGCCTAGAAGCAAAGCCCGCACTGGAACCGCCCCCTGCAGAGGGAGCCCTAGAGCCAGCCGGGGAAGCGAGGAAGGCCCACCCATCTGAAGAGACGCCCCGGGCGGAGGGCCACGTGGCCAAGGGGGCGGCCCCGAAGGGAGAGGCGAAGGGCAGGGCCCGGCCACGGGCGAGGGAGGGCCGGAGGAGCAGGAGCAGCAGCAGCAGCTCGTCATCCAGCGGCTCCTCCAGCTCCAGCGGCTCCAGCTCCTCCGGCAGCGGCTCCTCCTCCAGCTCCTCCAGCTCCAGCAGCAGCAGCAGCAGCAGCCCCAGCAGGAGCAGGAGCCGCGGCCGGGCCGGGGACAGGAAGCAGAGGAGGCGCCCCTCCGAGCGCGAGAAGGAGAGGAGCCACAGGGGCGGAGACCGAGACGCCAAGAGTTCCAAGTCCGACGGCAAGAGGCCGGAGAGCTCTCGGTCGGGGCAGAGACCCTCGCGCAGTGAGAGGGATCGAAAGTCGGGCGGGAAGGACAAGCGGCGTTAAATTGGCCCGGGACCACGGTTTCCCCTGCCCTGTGAAATTACAAGGAAGGCCACTGAATGCTGGATTGTAAACGAAAATCGGGGCGTAAAAAGGGTGACGTGACCTGTACCATTTTAGTGCTGGCTGCCAACGTCAGAGGTCGGCGCTACCTGAGCTCGAGGGAGAGAACTCGATGTGCCTCGTGTGCATTTTTAACCGTAATCGTGATGTCGATGTTGAATCCTTAAGAGGGGGGGAGGCAAAAAAAAAAGGAGACACTGTATGGTATTTTTACTTAACTTTTTCAAACTTTTATATTTGATTGCTTTTAATGTGATGCATTATTAGCTGTTCCTCTGGTTGTTCTAGTTTTCTTTGTAATTCAGGGCGGGGCTTTTAGTTTTCCTGATTGATGCCTGATCCATCCGATTATGTAAATGATAAGCCTTATGGGCAGCCCTGTAACGAACCTGAATTGGGTGTTTTTCCGTTTCCCCCCATGAATTTGGGTGAAAAAAAGGTGGTGAATTTGTTTCAGCTGAGTAAATCTATTTACAGTCATGTTTATTGTGTCCATTCAGTTTTTCTGACCTGCCAGGAAATTAGGAACCTGCTGTAGGAAAGGTGTTCATGTGTTAATGGAATGGGTCGACTGTTTGTAACATTGATGCGTCCAATAAAGGCAAGTTTGATTTAATAATGTGGGCTTTTTAGTAAGTGATTCAGTATCCTCTACAAAAATAAAATTGTTATGAGGAAGGGGGTGAGGTATTGGTAAATTCTAGAAGCATATTCTGTATTATTGCAAAACTTTGTCCTATAGGGCATGGGAACTTCATGAACGCACCATCTATTTAATTTGAGTGCCAACATGCATTTTGATTTTGTTAGAGGAACGCATTAACACATTTTAACACAGAAAACACTAATAGCGTTACTGTAATGAATGAATTGTGTCGGTAAGTATTCCATTGACCGTTTAAACAAATATAATTAGGGGAATGGGAAAACCCTCGTCTGTGTTCCCTTCCGATACGGAATATAAACTGGTATAACACAATGGATGAGCTATATTATTTCTCAAGGTGGCATTATTGCTGCTGCGGACTTGGGCCAATGTGATCCTGAAGGACTGCGTGAGATGCAATAACAGATTTATTAGTGTGTGATTTAGTAGGGCTTTTTGCTCGTACTGTCGTTTCCCCCTGGGACTGTGAAGTAATGAGGTTTGTAGCGAAGGCCGCTGTCTGCTGGCTGGTTGGGTTTCACTTGGTACTGGACTTGGACCTTTTGATGCAGAGTGTTTGGTAACTACGCCCTCCAGCCCCAAGCTCAGCTCATGTTAGTGCACCTGGTTTTTTGGAGGGGGTGCGCAACCCTTCGTGAGCCTGGGGTAGCCTGGCTATTCTCTCTTGGCACCTAATTGCCCAACTAAATCATTTTTGAGTTGCGCAACAGCAACTACTTGTTCCTGACTTGTAGATATGTAGGAATCCTAGTTGCTGCCGGCTGGGACCAGAATCGGGGATTCTTGCCAATAGGAGTCGTTATGAGTTTGTTTTCAAAATGGAGATGACTGCAGAATTCATTTATTTTTTTCCCTCCCCCCATGGCAATGTCCACATCCAAACGCTCCGGAGTGGGTTTTGCCATCACTTAAAAGATGCAATGTTTTGAACACTCAATTACTAAACAATTACATTAACTTTATGCCCCTTGCTGAATGGGATTGTTTTATTGATTTGTGCTGTTAATTACTTGAGATCCTTTTTTAAGGATTAAAAAAAGATCAACTGGAAACCTGAAATTTTGCATGGGCACTTAGTAAGCCGTTGTAATTCAGCGATCTATTGTATTGTAATTTCAAACCTTGACGCTAGGAGTCAGTAGAGTTCTTATGGTGTTTGTAATAGCTCCGTCAGAGCATAAATCTAGAGTGGTAGTCTGTTAGGTCCAAGTGTTTATTGATTAATTTACCGCCGAGCTTGTTCTAGACAGGCAAAACTTGTTAAATATTTGCCATTACGATATTTGTGTTTAAATAAATAGATAATTATTAATTACCCTTTTTTTTTTTTTTTTTTTAGATGGAATTGGAAACTAAAACCTGGGAGTGTGGGTCACCTCCTGTTTTTCAGCATTTGGGCTGGTATTAAGGTAGGGTTTTATGCCTTCATGTATCTTCTCATAGCATATCATCTCCAAGCATCCCTGAACAAAAACCTCATCACTCTCTGGTCTTTGTTCAACCTGCACCTTTTCGACAGTACCTTTTAAGTGCACATTTAACACTGTCACAGTCCTTCAGCTAGCTCTTACAAGTTTCAAGTACAATCAAAATACATTATAGGTGTTCTCCGTTGACCTCTAATGACAGGAATTTAAAAAAGTTCTCAAATGACCTGGGTGATTTTGAGTATTTTAAAAGTGGTTAGAGTGGTGTCCACAAGCCTGCCTGTCTAAGTGTTAAGAGCATAGACAACTGCCTAGTCGTCCCAGTGGTCCTGTGACTCACTGGCATACTTGGTCTTATTGGTCTTTTCGAATTGCTAATCTCTCGCCCATTGGGTCATGTCTTTGGAAAATATTTACTTTCCCCCTTTTAATAAAACCATATAAACACTGTAATCAAAAGCAAGTTGTTTCGCTAGTCTAGAACACCAGCTTAATTGAATTGGTTGGCGAACACACCAATGACCTGCTTTCCTTACCTCATTGGAACGATAAAGCCGTTGGGCTACCTTGACCGCACATTTGACCATTTCTGACAACATTAACGCTATTGCCCCACCGTGCCTCTCCAGACGGCCTTCCTGTCTGCTTCCTGAGGAGGCTGCATTTGTTTTTAAGGGGCTGACTCGAACCTCTTAGGGCTGATTGGTCCACGTCGAGCGTGTGGATTTGAGATCGGGACCACGCACTGACCATGCCCCAACAGCATCTCAACGGGTGGTTTTGATTAGATTGAAAATATACTGAGTGCATTTGATTGACATAACGTGACAGTGGAGAAATCTGGACAATTAGTGTATCCCCTATGTTTGTAATTTTTCACACGGGAAGGGTTGTGAGATCCTGTCAAAACATGGTGATCAAGGCATAAAAAATATTTAAATGTTATGCTTTGTGTATGAAAACATACTCTCTTAGGAAACACAATTTTTTTAGTTATATTTTGGTTTATAAAAATATTTATTAATGTTTTTTTTTTTTTTTAAACATGTAAAAAATGTGATACTCACACTTAATTTTGGAAGAACCTCCTAATTTGTTTTCCGTTATGTGAAGAACTGCATTACAGGAAGTAATTTAACTACAAATTAAGACTGCACTAGATGCAAATATGTTACTATGGCAACCTCAACACGGGCCAGAGATCAAACAGGCGGAGTACCTGTGGCTCACTTTGGATGTGATTCTGTTCATTTTCTCAGCAAATCAAGTGTTTAATGTTTATTTGGAAATGCTCTTGTTTTCACAAAGTATAATGGCGAGTGTTTTTTTTTTTTAACCCCTCTTATCTGCTTTTTCAAGAACAATCACAATTGCACACTCCGAAAAAAACGGCTTTTTATTCCTCAGTCAATTTTGAGAGGGTTCTTTTCAGGTTCTTGTCCCTGTCTATTTTTTAAAATGAACCTAGATATTGATCTAAGGTTCTAAAATGGCTGAATATTACTATTACTCGATGATGAGAACTTATTGACAAAACAAGGTTGTTTGGATATTTTGCACTTCTCTCTCTCTGGACGAAAGATTTTGGATTTTTCTTTGAGAGAGTTATATCAGATTTTACATGCAACTTGATATCCGAGATGAACTTGGAACTGCATAAATTCCACACATCTTTAAAAAACATTGTCAGATGAGTCAGAAGTATAACATAAGCTAGCTTTATAAATTGTCACCACGGGGTGGCGCTGGCGCCCGTGTTACATTATTTTGTACGGTGTTTTAATCTTGCAGTTACTGTGTTAGCGTCTACAATGGCAACTATTGTAATGGCACTGTAATGCATAGTTTAAATTGTGATAGTATCATCGTTGTACCTTCTTTGTGTTAATGGTTATGATAATGTAAATAATACATTTGCACTGTAAAAACACTTTCCATATGAAACACCGGTAAATAAAATTCTGTTTCAGGGCCTCACAATGCAAGCCCAGAGCAGAGGCGTAATTGCGAAATTCACTTAAGTCAACCCTTGTGGTGCTGTTTGGGAACCTCCAAAGATATCGCAGGTACGCCCGAGGCGATTAATAGATGGGGGGCTTGTTTGCGCGCTTTGAGAGAGCAGCCTGATCAGCCTCTGCCCATTGGCCGTAAGCTTACCCAGTGCTTCCCTGGGAGTAAGAATCAGGGAACGCTCGTTCTCCGTCTCTGAAGCCTTCCTTGGCTATTCAGAGAAAATAGAAAATCCACAGTTCACGGGGGTCAGGAAACCTGAAGGAACCTAGAGTCCTGGCTTAAATGGGGAAGACTGTTGAATTGATTCATATTGATGAAGATAAACACCCAATTAGTCACCGAAAGCGCTTTAAATGGTGCTTTTCTTTTACATAGACCACGGCAGTACCTTGAAGCGTTACTAAATCCCCCCCAAATATCATAGTATTATCCATGGTCGGTGAGTACCGAGACAAAACCCTCTGTCTGACAGCCAGACATCCGAACAATGTCGATGTTTGCATGACTTGCTTTGCACCAGTACTGCAGACTCTACTCAAAAACAACCATTGTTAAAACAATAAATGAGCTTATCTGTAAATTAATCGTTACTGTGAAGGAGGAGTCATGGCTAGATTACCAACCGGGCATGCGGGGAAACTGCCCTGGGGCCTCTGACCACCAGGGGGTGTCTGACGATGTTGTTCAGCAGTGTGTATGTTTTTTCACCGTAAAAACTGTATGATTAGCAAGCCAATTGTCCAATGTTAACAAACACTCTTCAAGCACTCTTTCTTAACCATTGATATCATGTGGTATTATATCCCAGAAAACATAACACTTTTTGAATGGTAAATATAGGTGGGTTTAAGATGAAAAGTGACTAAATTAGGGAAAATTGGGCTGTGCCCATTTCCCGCACAAAACCAGGAGCAAACCGAGAAGAGAAATGTAAAAGATACCGTTCATCTTGAGTGTGTGGCTTTTGTGTCTCAATTGCTGGCTGTAAGAATACGTTTGATTATTTTATTTATTAAGTTACCTTTTTACACCCGGTTTTATTATCAGACAGCTTCATGGCAGTTACGGACGAGACTCGACTAATATACATGTGGTGACCTGAATATTATAACAGACTCAAATGCAATCTGAACCAATAGCTCTACTGGCCGTGTTGATTGAGAGCAAAGAAAACGGGCTCAAACAAACAGATAAATAAAAAATAAAAAATATGCTGAAAATTCAAATGAAGATCTAGCTGCACACATTCCTGAAGAGGCACTCATTACACCAGGGACGTTAAGTGGTGCATAAGGGCGAGATTAACCGGAAGGTGTCACTGTCTCGTTGTCGGTAGCCAGGTTCATAATCGTTTCCATTATTTCTTGTCTGGCTGGGGTTGGTTTAAGTAGGGCAGATGACGAGGCTTGTTGATTGAAGGTGACGTGTGGCTCAGCCATGCAATGCTACCATGTGCCCAGCAGAGGGAGCTGGTTCTCTCTTACAAAGCTCCCTTCAAGCGATGTTCTTGTCAAAAGGGCATAACACACTTCCTAGCAAGGTTAAAACCAAAGGTTTTTTGTTTTGTTTTTTTGCTTCTAAAAAAACAGAAACAGAAACAAAATTGAGAGAAAAAAAAAACTAAGTTCTTAAGATTCTGCTCTCTACTCAGTATCTGAGGTACTGCGGTGTAAGTTGAATGGTGGTAATAGGCCGTTATCGGGCTACGATGCTTGGTGGTGGGAAGGGGATTTTAAAGTATGTGCCACATGGGTATGCACAGGAGTTTTATTCTGGGATGAACGCCGCTCCCTCCCACTCCCTCCCTTCTTTTGTTTGTTGTGATTTTACATGCTTTATGAGGTTTGCCTGGCGGACAGCAGGCACTTTAAAAACGGAAAACTGCGAGAGGGGCCCCGAACTAGCGGATCGCTTGGCAGTGTCCCAACATTTACAACCCTCTCTCCGAGTGCTGGCAAAGTAAGGGGATGAAAGATACATGCCAGATAGAGCCCCCATAATTCCTACTTTATCTCTCACAGCAAAACCAGCATCAGTTCATAAATCCCCTGTTTGCGTTATGGGCCACTGAAATTGACTGACAGACAGACTTTTTGCCGTGGTAGCACTGTAAGCACGTTAGCTGGGAGTGGCCAGTGATTTCTAAGCTCCTCTAGCCCCTGAGATATTTAGACCAGACACCCAAATGGACAAAATCCATCACAGGGGTTGACAAAATAGAATAAACCCACTGTGACCAACAGTGTGGAATGTTATCCGTCGAATCTTTGCTGCCGTGTGAAATGTAACACCCGCTCGGTTTCCATGGAAACCGCCGTTATCTCTTGGATTGAGTTTAAATTTGGGGAACGTTCTCTGAACGCACAGGAACAGTCACTTAACGCCGGCGTTTGCCCCGCGTGTCTGCGAGTAAAGTAGCTCTGCTTCCTTATCTTCCTTTGTCATGTAAATGTGCGTTTCAATAAATCATCCTCGTCTCTCTGACAAACACCAGTTCCCGCAAGGACGGTGTAATTCTCTCTTTTAATCCTGTTACCTTTGTTCATTTTCTGCATCAGCTCGTCCCTGCCGGCGACTGTGGTCACGGAAGCAGAGAGAGTCAGGTAGCACTGCCCCTCCCCCTCTTTGACTAGAACTGCAACTCAAAGTTATCTTTACAGCAGCTACCAGGATGTAAACAAGTTGATTGGACTGAGGTCAGGCGCCCTGAAAACAACTGTCAACGTTCATTATGGCTGGAGTTCTTTTTGGGTTAAAAGATGCACTAGAGACAGAGAGGGCGAGAGGAAGGTATATATCGCCCGTTTAAAAAACCAGTAGCTCGCTCTGACAGTGTTCTAATGCCTAGAACGTTCTAACGTTTTTATGGTCTTGGTTGTGTCGGTCCTACTGTTACAACCGACTGTTCTATAGAAATATATGAATGATTTTGTTTGCCTGGGGTGGAAACATCCTAAATTTGAGAGGGGTAGTCATTAGTGGTTTGATCAAGGGCCTGTGGTCATGAACTAAGGCTGTAGGTTCAAATACTGCGATGGAAGCCTCTGTTTAGGAAGTATTTATCCTGAATTTCCTCATTAAACAGGGTGGAAGTCGCTTTGGATAATGGGTGTCCGCTAAGATAATATAGATATAAATGGATGCTAATAGATATTGGATAATTAGATAATGGATGATAAGCAGCTATTAAAAATTTGCAATTGTCTTTATTCATTTTGTTTTAGGATGTGGATATTGTGCAGAGACAGTATATAATACAGTATATAAGTATAATAATACAGGAGAAAATGTCATAAAAACAAAATAAATAGTAATCAAGTTATTGAACATGACTTCAACGTATGTATTAAGATAAACGGAAATGTGTTCCATTAAAAATACTTAAAGTGCACAATGGATACAGTCTAAAGAGTTAAAGAGTTTAATTCCATCAAATGCAAACAAATGCCCACCGTTTTTCCATTGGCTTATATGAATTATCTTGTTAATGCCACGTTTTGCATGCAAAACATTTTTTAAAGTATGTTTTTTTTCTTCTTCAACCTTTCGGTGAAAGACAGGGTTCTCCATGTTCTTTTGGACTATCAATAAAACGGAGAACAGGAGATCGACGTTTGGATTAGTGTGTCCCCGCGAATCGTATCCTTTCCACCCCATCCAGGAAACGGTGAAGCGACCTCGTCTACAGAGAGCCGTTCTCCCGTCATTTGCGCCTTGGCGCTCCTAAACAGGAGACTCCCCGGAGCGAATCGCCTGGGTGTGCACCTTCTTTCTCCAGATTTCTGCAAGACGGAGAATTTGACAGATCCACTCGCTTTGGGAAATGGAATCTTTCGATTGCAGGGGATCCAATGGCCAACCCCTAGCGATTAAAATAAAACACCGGCAGGAAAGAGGTAATAGGTTTCTACACCGATTACCTTTAGGCCAGCGGGTAAAATTTCAAAGAGACCGTCGACGACTAGGAGCGGGCTATGGGTGCGGATGGAGATTTTATGCAGAACCAGATCCACCAGATCCACTCCCTGTCAATAATAACTTTTGCGCCTTTGATGTTGTAGCCGGCGTGTCTAATAAAATACGGATTAATTCCACTCTTTTAAGTTTTAAGGTCACTTTGTGCAAACGGGATCTGAGAGATGAGGAGAATAGCATTAGAAGATGTCCGTCGCAGCCTCTATAATGAAGTATAAAATCTGTGGCTTTGCTGTTTTAATTAGCCGAGGGACATTGCTTGCTGCACACCTTTAGGAGCTCGATTTGTTTTTTTCAAATTTATATTGGGGCACTGCAAGACATTACGGGATGCGAGTTTCGAGGGTCCAGCGTTCGGCTGGCAAAGTTTGTGACAATCGGCAAGGAAACGCTGCGTTTGTCTGTCCGGACAAGATGATCAAAAACAAGCAGGGTGGGATTGAAAAGGTAGCAGAGTCTGCGGGGAAATGCTAATTTTCCTTAGTGAAACTGTGGTCTACATCTGCTCGTTTTTACACCTTCAGCTTCCCAATCAAACACCGAATATCTGAGAGAATCTGGAAAGGAAGATGAAATATGTCGCACATAACAATTTTTTAGTTCACACATAACAATCCTAACCAGTCCAGGTCCCCTGATTACAGACCCCAAATGAATTCAAATGAATACAATCTTTTTTGATCATAACAATTTACTTAGAGATAACATGAGCATTTGTATTAGCACTCAAATCATTTTGAGAAGGGAAACAACGGATTTTTCAAGAAAATGACTGGTTACGATCAAACGGAATTTTGCTTATATTCTTTTCAAGCTCTGTTGTCATGGTAATCTTGGGCTGTATTGCATCTCTAGGTTATAGTCTCGGGCATTGCTTGGCACTGGGTTGAGTTGAGCGGCTGTTGTTGCCACTTGTGCTGGAACTGGAGGATTCAGACAGTCTCCACATTGTGAATTCAACTGCTGTAAACTACAGCACTTGTAGAAACTTTCCTTCAAAGGCCGAGGCTTTTGATGATGTATTGCTGTGATATGTTAGAAGCGTCTCTGCCGGGCCCCTCTGGTCATGGCAAATAGTGGTTAAATTGAACCAAGGGGACCGTCTTCTGAGAAGTCATAGTCGAAGCATCGATCATTATCCGTGGTGCTTCGCTCCCCCAAACGTTTCGCATCAGTTGCCGGGACTACCCCCCTGTCTGCGGACGAGTAGGAAAGAAACTCACTGTTCACCAGTCCACTGTCTGTCGAAACCACCTAGAACCCCAGGCCCCGCCCCTGCTCCCGCCCCTGCCCCGCCCTCACGATGTAAAATAGCTTTACCGGCGGTGGTCCGTAAAACAAATGCAGGAAAAGGTGACTGAAATGAAGAAAATCAGTCCACGACAACTTAAACACAGGAAACCAACGGTAGATGATTAAATAATAAAAAAACCAGCCGTAATGCTATAAACCAAGTGGAAAGATTGCCCCTGATCCTATGAGGATTGGTGTGGCAAAAGCACTAAAGCGTTGCATTTGTCATTTATATTTATCTGCTACTGAACAAAATATATTACAGTCTGAGGGGAGATGTCTTTAATTTCGGTGTGATATAAGCAACCTGGAATTGCCACAGAACAGGGACTGATAACGTCAAAGAGGTGTGACACGCCCGTCTTTTTCGTTAGGAAGCACATCTCGGGAAAATTCAGGCCGTACAAAAAAAAACACAACATCGAAAAAAATCCCCTGCGAGTCCAGCTACACCCGACCACCGGAATTTGTCTCAATTTTGAGTATGCCCCGTCCGTCCGTCTGTTTACCTGCACCCCTGGAGGCTCCTCCTGCAATGCCCGATGTTGTTTAACACCTCGTACACCAAGCGCATGGAAAAATGCATGGGTGTGTAATCGCTCATCGCTCCACCGCGCACACACTGGCGCCTTGCGGCACCGGCGGGGCTGAAGTCCCCAAAAGACGTGACCCGTTCTGACAGCCGCAGTCGTGACCACACCAGCCTTGCTGTCACACACACGCCGGCTGTCTGTGTCCTGACAGCTGATGATGAGCTTGAAAGCTACTGAGAGGCATTCAGCTCTTTGAATATGTCGACGCCCACCCCCAAGTCAAACATTTAAATATTGAATATGCATATTTTTAAATGATTTCTTTGCGTGAAACAATTTAAAACAAATTGTCTTTGCAAACATAGCAGAGTATATTAAACCCCCCCCCCCCCCCCCATGACGCCTTAGCCCCTGGGTGGAGCGACTCCTTCAAATAACATTTTAAGGACTCATTTTTAATGAAAATTCTTTAAGGCTCAAAATTAAGGGTAGCAAACTGCATTATGTGTGAACGAGCCTGCTTATGTTTGCGTAGGCAGCCCCAGAGGTAGAAAATAGCCATTGCCCTAGCAGTTCATTCATCAGATAATTAACAAGCTACACAGACTGGGAATGCTTCATATTCAATAACCATGTTTTGAAGGCGTTTGGATTTGAGGGCGTGCGTTCTCTCCGAGTTTAGAGGGAGAGCAAGAGAGAGAGAGGGAGGTTTATCGATTGACCTCATTCAGCCTGCAGCTGTGAGATTCATTTTCGCAGGGAGAGGTCATGCATTGTGCCTGAATAAACACAGGCAGAAGACACAATAATGAGGCTCCTTCTCTACTGCATGCTTTTATGACTGATTGAGAGGGAGGTTTTTCTGTTGACAAGGACCCTATGTGACAAGAACTCAAGTTATACGTAGCAAGGGGTTCTATATGCTAAGAGCTCTATGTGCCAAGGGCTCTATGTGCCAAGAACCATAGCAGTACTTACCGAGGGCTTCTATGTGCCAAGGGCTCTATGTGCCAAGGGCTCTATGTGCCTAGAACCATAGTACTACTTACCAAGGGCTCTATGTGCCAAGGGCTCTATGTGCCTAGAACCATAGTACTACTTACCGAGGGCTTCTATGTGCCAAGAACCGAATTAGTACCAAGGGCTTCTATATGCTACAGGCTCTATGTGCCAAAACCCGAGGTAATATGTACCAAGGGCTTCTGTATGCTAAGGGCTCTATGTATCCAGGATCCCGTGTTCCAAAGACCCTCCTTGCCAAAGACCCTCCATGCCAAACACCCTCTGTGCCAAACACCCTCCGTGCCAAAGACCCTCCGTGCCAAAGACCCCATCTTCCATAGGCCCTGTTAATCTTGTTGTACCTCATTTTGTGCTGAAAAGACCGAAGGCCGCCACAGATTCTTCAACAACTTCCGTGACCAGGCGTCAAAGACTTGAGGAAAGAGGGAAGAGGGGTTTTTAAATAAATCGGACACTTTGCCCCGGTACCTCCAGATGCACTGTGGAGGTGCTAGGGCCAGGGAGAACGGGTCGGTGCATTCTCCCGAGTTGTGCAGGACAGCCGGCTGGTGACGGGACACCCTGGGATGATTTATGGTCCGGACAGCAGCAATTAGTCTTCTCTTGCAGCCGGAGGACGGGCAGGCCACAGAGGGCCTGCGCAGAAAAAATCTAAATTCTGCAAGACCAACTCAGTCTGCTCACAGTTCGCCCTACGTGCTGCTGGTATGGACACACCTGAAACCCGGGTTTAACAGAAGTGTCAAGGCACAGAGCTGTTTCAGTGCGAAAATCAGGAGGGCCGAGGAGGTCTGGTGGCCGTTGCGATGGCCGCGGGTTCCAATGCAAAGGGCAAACACTTCAGGCACTTGGTTTTTGGGCTTCTGGGTGCGTCCAACACACCCCTTTTACTTCATGGCATCCCTTGATCTAAAGCAGTAAAAATCTGGCTCCAGATCCACCACTTCTTGCCACGTTGCCTTATCAGGTTTATGATCGCCTGCACACCAATGTTGGGGGCAAAGAAGTGACCTACAAAATCCCTTAAAGTTTGAAAATTCATCAGTAATGCTGACAAAATTAAATGGCTGCAAGACCGTTCATTACCGGGAAACTTATTAGCTCCAATTGTTACATTTCAGACAAGTTCGTCCAAGAAAATCCTTTTTGTCAGGCAGCGCAATGTTAGCAACCAGGCATTACTTTTTCTCTTTGCATTAGTTCATAAATAAATAAAAAAAACACCTAAACAAATGTCGGAGCTCGGGAACCTGTGACCAAACCCACACATTGCTTTTATTTTAGGACGGGTGTAACGAAATGCCTGACGTATCACAGCGTGGCAGGAATTTTAAAAGGAAACTCATTTGCCACAGACATGGAGATGGAATGATGCATTGGACGAAGGGAAGCTGTTCCAAACTCCTGCACGATGTCATTGACATTTAGTGTGAAATAAAAAGACCAAACAGAATCGCAGTCCAATATGGGCCTGTAATTGCTTCACCGCCAGTGGGATCGGAAGCTATTATGGATTCTGATAAACACTTCATACTCTTTCCTGCGTCTTTCCTCGCTTTGGTCTGATAATTAGATATGAGAATAATCGCTTTAACGCCCTCTAAAATAGTATATTCCAAACAGTGGATTTTTCACATTCATTTATAGAACCATGATTCATTGGTTGCTATAATATCGCCACGCGAGACCTATAATTAAGCACCCCCTGATTCTGATGAGATCCCTTGTTGACTTGCACTGTGGCTCCGTTGTGTGCGCGGCGCTCCCGTGAGTTAAACCTGACACTCACTTCATTTGCATAAACTCCACAGGTCGCGGTGACAGGGTGTCGCAGGGCAGGGTGTCGCGGTGGCAGGGCGTCGAAGGTGACAGGGTGTCGCAGGGCAGGGCGTCGCGTTGACAGGGTTTCGCGGTGGCAGGGCTTCGTGTTGACAGGGCATCGCGTTGACAGGGCATTGTGGTGACAAAGTGTCGCAGGGCGTTGCGGTGGCAGGGCGTCGCGGTGGCAGGGCGTCGCGGTGACAGGGCGTCACGGAGACAGGTCGTCGCGGTGACAGCAGCACTTGTTATGGTCATTTGGCAATTAACTCAGCACCGTTTTGAGTTTGACGGAATTGAGGCCGTGTTATGCATTCCTGCCGACACATTCTGATTCTTCATGGATTCTCTGCATCCTGTTGAGGTGAATGATGGAGGAAACCATGCTGTTTCAACAGAACTGATTTGTTTCTCTGACTCTCAAAGAGTTTACTGTGGGTTTGACATTACATCAGTTTATCTCATCCCAGTTTTCTCCACGGGTTGTCACAACCTTATACAGCAATAAATATAGCTATATAAATATATACAGCCCAAGAGGAGTTGCAATTTGAAAACAGATATTTTTTTACCAGATAAACCTACATACCTGGGTATTCTCTGGCTCAAAACGACGAGCTAAAAAGGATGAATGCGACATCGTTCGTGCTTTTATTTACATAGGTTTTCTGTTTGTTTCTCGTATATATAACCTGAAATCTGTCTGGAGTGTTCACAGAGCGAGCTTTTTACAGCTCTTACTCCAGGCAGGCTATTATGGCTTTCCCTGGGAGAGGTTAATCATAGGCTGAATATGAGAATACTGCTGTGCAGCCATGGAAGGAAATGTCAGGGTCCCCAGACTTTTATCCTTCTTCAGAGACGAAGGCGAGACTTTAGTGTCTCCCCCGTGGGACATTGCAGACATTTAAGCTACAAAGCAGTCATTACATATTTTGAAATGTAAGTGTATATATATATATATATATATATATATATATGCAGTATATGCACTGACATTAGATTTTCCATTCACACAAGAAAAGTGCCTAAATGTGAATTCAGTTAGCCTATCAAATTAATGCTCAACCCCGTTTATTTTGTGCTTCAGGAGGAAGCTACATTCATTCTGTAGAGCGCTAAGGAGACTCTCCAAAACAGGGCAGAACTCACACGGACCCGTCAAGGCATTAGACTGAAACAGAAGGGGGAGAACCTGCCCGAGCTGTTCATATTAGCACAGCAGGGGGCAGCATTTAAGTGGAAACCATTTGCATGAACCGCTAGAAAAAAAACAAACAAACAAAAACAAAAACGGAAGGGCTCAAACTTAATTCTCACTCATAAAGTGTGAGTGTTTACAGTGCGTAGAGAAACGAAAAGCTACTTGAAATAGACTTTTACTTCATGCACAGGTACAGTATGCCGCCACAACCATTATTATTTTATATGTGCAGATTAATTAATTTATTAATTGCCCTAACCCCTGGTCTAGCTATTCTCATTTAATATCAAATAGGTTTAAAAAAAAAGAAACAATGCAGTTGAGAGAGAGAGAGAGAGAGAGAGAGAGAGAGAGAGAGAGAGAGAGAGAGAGAGAGAGAGAGAGAGAGAGAGAGAGAGACTCCTTTAAAAGCCCGGGCTCCAAAGAGCTGAAAATAAAAAGTTTTGGGGGTTGCACTTCACCAGGGCAATTTAAATGTCATGGAGTTAATGTGCTTAATTTCATTAATGCTATTTTGTATGAAATGAATTACATTGATCTGGGCCCTTGTGGGGAAGAACACCTAAAAGCGAATACTACGCAGTCCAGTCTGAACCCTCGTTTGGCTCATTACATATATTAGGCTTGTTACATATATTAGGCTTGTTACATATATTAGACTGGATATAGTTGCGAAGGTCGTAAAGAGTTTTGAAAAAGGGGGTGCGGGTGGGTGAGAAGTGAGAAGGCACTTCCCCGATCTCAAGCGCCTTGACCGCTCCACTGGCAAAGCCGCACAGAAACATCTCCACGGTCTCCACCAGCTCCACAATCCACACACCGCCATTACGCGGTGAGACCTTTCGAACACTCCGAAGATCAAAACCCCCGTCACCTGGCACATACGATCGGCTAAATAACAAGCTGCCACGCTGACCTGCTGCCGCAGTGAGTCGGGGCCTAGTGCTGGATATGATAAAAGTGGAAACACTGGAAAGGAGGCGGAGAGAGGAAAGGAACAAAGCGGCCGCCAGACGCAGGACCCACGGAGGAAACCGAGGCAGGCACCGTTTAAAGTGGAAACACA
>JAOYSI010029980.1:0-19408 GCA_025775065.1 Hiodon alosoides
AGACCTCTACATGCTTTGTAAGTGGGAAAACCTGCAAAATCGGCAGTGTATCAAATACTTGTTCTCCCCACTGTATTATTCTATAGTATTCTTTATATAGCAAGTTTAATTGATTGGCGTATCTTAAAATATTATGTGGACATGTATTGTTTAATACTAGAGATCAAGCTAATGTCATTTTAACAGTGACTAGCGAAAATGCGATTTAGAATCTTGCATGTGATAACCTTTCATCGCCACTATAAGCTTAGTGCACTTTAATTTCTCTGACTTCATTTAACAAGTTGTGTCCTCGCAAAAGCCAAACTTCTCAAAACGTGATGAAAAGGTTTAACTCCGTTATTGATTGCTGTGTGTCCGTTTGTTGGTTTCTGCATTTCCACACACTCACTCGTCCCAGCTCATTGCATCTGGTCAGCATCACCAGGGTGTGAACGTTCTTCTCCCAGATCATCCTCCAGAACTCATTTACTGTGCTGGGCAAAGGCCCCTGTGCTGCGATGAACTCTTTCTTGGAATTGTAGCCCTGTGCGAGATACAGAAAACACTACTTTATTAACATCATAACACTATTGTATTAAGTGCAGCAAAACCTTGCTTTCACCACAGTGCCACAGTGAATACTCTCGTCACTGGACACCAACGTTCTGGCATACGAACCGGCATGTAGCTCGCATTGATGTAGTCATCGTATGGACTTCCGTTGGTTGACAGTTTGACTCGTGAAGGATCGTCTACGAAGTAAAAGTCAGAGTTACACTTACGCCAGAAAACAACAATAACAACATCATCAACGTCATCATCATTGGATATCGGACAACTGAAAGATTGAAGATGTTTGAGAAAACCCTTCAGGATATGGAGAGATGGGAGGGCAGACAGCGTTTGTAATGAGAGAACGCAAGGTGGGATGGGCTTCGTGGACTCACATGGTAGTACGTTGTTGTATCGGTTCTTCCCTTTGTTCTCCGGAGCCAATGCACTGCTTTTAGCCTGGGTGACGCCCACGGGCTTCAGGTTCTGCGACAAATGGGGGAACAGGATAACAGGATCAATATCAAGGACATTATGAATATTAGAAAGGAAGGTTTTCACCATCTTTGAATTGCAATTAGTAGCTTAGTTTGGGACATCTTCCAAAAAAGGCATTTTAATCAAGCTGGAAAAACGGGTAAGATTGTATCAAAGCAGGCATTTTTTAACCTCAAACTCTTCTGCAAATCCACAATTAGAATTGGCTCGCTGCTTCCTGTAGTAGTCTTTGAAGTCCTCCACTCTTACAGGCACGCTACTACAAGATCAAGGAAGTACAGCAACAATTGTAGTCATTTTAAATTCATAATTTTATATAAAAAGAATAGTTCACACACAAACACAAGAGCGAAAGCAAGGTAGGTGTGTACTTACACTTTGTCACTGCAAAAAAAAAAGGCATAAAGAGATTTGCAACGTTAATTGAATAAATACAATCTTTTATTTAAATTAAGTCATTATTTTACAAATTATTATCGTTATTATATTATTATTAACGAATGTCAGTTTTACTTATAGACTGAATAGTAACGCGAGTAATACGTTGTGTGAATGATGTATTAGAAGTCACCTTAAAGAGTGTATAGGGACATCAGAGCTTTCTTGTCTGGAACGTCTAAAAAAAAATTAATAAATCTGGTCATATGTATCCAAAAATTAAACACTGGTATATACGATATCCAAAACAGCAATCACAGTCAATACAGAGTGTGAAGTCTTAACGTGAGCCTCACTATGAAAGCAAGGCTAATGGCATGTAGTAATGTCTCAATACAAAGCGTGAAATCTTACCTTTTCACTACGAAAGCGAGGCTAATGATGGCGATTATTAAAATAATTAAAGAAACCACCGCTCCACTGACTGCTCCAATTACAGCTGATGAGAGAGAGACAGAGAGACTGAAGCTATCTACTCCAGGGAGCAGAGATTGTACAGAATAACTAAAGGAAAACAGCGGTATCACGGTAACTCTCATTCCCTACCTGGGTTTTCCGGGAGGCTTATTTCTTCATGATAAAAAGCGGAGATTGAGAAGAAGGATTCTGAAATGTGCACTAATCCATCCTGCATTTCTAGATGAGTGAACAGAACGACAGAAAACCTGGAAAGGGCAAAGGGAAAGGTTAACCCCCGCACACATCAGAACTGTCAATTCTCCCTGCAGAACACTGTTAAAGCAGATCAAATGACATCGCGGAGAAGTTTGTTAGGGGTCAAAAACCTAACAGTGTAAAGGCTTAAAAGGTTATCCATTACCTGTATATTCCCTTGGCACTTAGTGGCCCATTGTTGTACTGATACCAATGGGCGGTGTCCCCAATGCTAAGAGTAGGCTCATTTCCTCCATTCCGATTGGTGCTCTCAGTATCCCAAACAAATGCCAGGTAAGTGGCTACACGGCCAGCATTCCAATCTTCATAGGTTTTATTTAGGTATTTTTTTAAACTGTCTGTGCTTTCACCTGAAGGGTCTAAAATTAAAGGGAGAGACATTTAGCAACCTTTTTTTTTTAAAATCCAGATATTAATTAACCAATGGAAATTTGCTGGTAAGAATAGACTCGTAGAAGAAGAATCGTACTGTTCACACTGGAGGTCACCAGCACGCCATAGTTCACAATGGGTCCACTGGCGTTATTGAAGAGACCGGGGCTCAGTTTCAGGGTGAATCTGTTATACTCCTTTCCAGTAACCACCACGAATGCATTTGTGTCTGGTTCAGGTGGGACTGGGGGGGGTGGGGGGGTCGAGGAGACAAACAACGACAGATTGGTCGACACGGAAGAATATGTCCAACAAAGCCGGCATCTAAAATTATGTCTATAAACCCCACCATTAGCAGGTACTTCAGAGCGGTTAATAATCAACTATTCCTCCTTTAAAAGGCAAACAGATCACGAGACCCCCCCCCCCCCCACATACCTGTGACACCCGTCTTGCACTGTTTCGTGACATTGCTGCTTCTCCCACAACCCTGGGTCCAAACGCGAACGCTGTACACCTTGCTGTAGGACAGGCCTGTGACGTTGTGGCTGCAGGTGGCGCCGCACGTCGGGACGCTTTCCTCCGCTTGGTCCGCCGCTTGGATGCGGAAGCCCCTGTTGAAGCCCGCGGGGTTACTCCACGTGAGGTTGAGAGACGCCGCTGTACGATTTGGTCCCCAGCACGCCAGGTCGGCCACTGGGGCGGTGTCTGTGAAACGAAACACGAGGTGAGCAATCGATCGCCGTCGACGACAGGAAAGGTAATATTATATTAGTAATAAGATCTGCACCCATTGGTGGACTGAACTCTATGAGCACAAGGACATGGGTGACACAGCGCTCACCAGTACAAATGTAAACCAGCATGCGGGACGACTCCGTGGCGTCGCTCGTCATTGTAGTCACACTGAAATTGTAACCGTTTCCCTGAATCAGACCGTTCACTTCGTAATTGGTTTCCAGGGTCGTGTTGCTTATAGTAGCGTTTGGGCTGTTGTCTGCAGTTTGAACCACTCTGTAATAATACCCCTTTTTAAAAACAGAGGGGGGCTTCCATTTCAGCAAAACTGTGTTCCCAAACGTAGAGGCTTCAAGGGACTGAACCATCTCAGGTTCTGGAAAAACAAAGGAAATTATTTAAGGATAATAACTCTTTTCATTCACCATAACATATACATTATATCCTACAGTTTTTACATTTAACGGTAGGGAAACATTTTGGAACATCACAACAACGTTATGAAAATTCTGCTGCTATAAAACAACGCAAGACCAGGATGTCATTGAGAGTCTTCCAAGACTATCGATTGTGTCTTCACTGCGATCGCAGGTGAACACTTACTGGTTGTGACCAAGTCCATCTCAACTGGTTCACTCATGAATCCCATCGGACCAGATGTAGCCACAGAAATGTTGTATGAAGTACCGGAGGCCAGGTCAGAGAGAACTACAGAGTGGTTGGTGGTGACATTTGTGCGGCCTGCCACGTTTGGCAGGTACGTCACGACGTAGTCAAAATCTTTCGTGTCCATGCCAGGGGCACTGCCCCACTCTACGGAGATGGAGTCAGTCGTTTTGGCCTTGATTGTGATTTCTCCAGGTTTGTTTGGATCTAATGAGAAAATCATTCACTTGTCATTTACGTCACTGATCGCTGCTGATCAGTCTGAGACAAGTGTATGTCCTCAGCGCTTTAATGGTTAAAACTGAAACCAGATTTATCAGTCATAGGATCATCAGGTACACATCTGCACTTGTTAACATTATTGCTACTATTGGTTACCGGAATCACTTTTTCCTTGTACAAAACTGGTATAAACTGGTAATTTAATTGTAACGTGGTCTTGTTACAACGAAGCTCATAGCTCATACTCACAAGTCGCATTCGTAACCGGTCCCGACTCGACGCTGAACGGCCCGCTGACCGTCACCATCGTGACCGTGTAAATCTTTGCGGCGGCCAGTGAAGAAAACACCCACGACCGATTCCCGGGTTCCAAATCCAAGGAGCTTACTCCTTGCCCGCTGGTGAGATTGACCACATACTTCTCCACACGGCCTTCAGGAGGGTCCCACCTCACTGTAATGGAGTCATTCGCGCCTTCGCTCGAAACAACCGGGTCGATTCTTCCAGGCTCTGAGAACGAGAAAGTATGGAAAATGGTCACAAAGACAGACTTGTGACTTCTTAATGGCGGCTAAGAAATTCAAGGGGCTGGCTATGGCCGCAAGAAAAAACCAGCTTGTCTTCAATAAAATTAGTCAACCATGTGCACCGGACAAGATGAATAAATTAATAACAAACAAAGTGATCATGTCTTTTTTCCTACATATTGGAGAAGTATCACATAACATGACACCCTTGTGCTTTCTGATCACCCTGGAAAAAAGCCCAGCATGTACAGTTAGTAAAACAGTTTCCTTAAATCAAAGACTAAAATTTTAAAGAAAGCCATACTTGTGTAATTGGAGCACGAGACCGGCTTCCCTTCAATACCATTGGCCGCCTGGGAGTAAACACTGAAAGAGTAGTTGGTTCCGGGTATCAGACCAACGATCGGAGCCAACACATTGTGCACAGTGAGGTTCTTCAGGGTGGAGGTACGCTCTGTTGTCTCCACCCTATAGGAGTACCCTTCCTTATACTCAAGCGGTTTGGTCCAGTTGAGAAGGACCACCGTTGTGTTGAACGCCATACACGATAACCCACCAATGGGATTTGGTCCTGCAAGTAGGTCAGATATTTGAAAGTTAGTTATATGAACCAGCAACCAGTGGCCTAATTCTAGCAATGTTAAATGTTTTAAATGTATGCCAATTCATGCCTCTGCGGAGTGAAGGTTTAAATAAGTCTTTGTTAAACTGAATCTAAAGTTGATGTCAGTCCACGAACCTGATTCTACCGTGATTTGTTTTGATTTAGCACATCATTTGTAGTGCACCTGTGGAGTGCTAATCGCACCCAACGGTGTGCCACACTGCTGGGGTGTGATAATCTCACCTAACCATACGGCACACTTCTGGTGAGGGCATCTCACTGTATAAAGCTCATGTAATTAAAACGGTGTTGAACATTGGCATGAGGTTGAAAGTTATGTACAGAAAATCTGAAGTATAACTCATAAGATGCTCTATACAGTGTGTGTGTGTGAGATTATATATATACATACATACATACATATACACATACATATACACATACATATATATATAATTAACTTCAAAGGGGGATTTACAGACCGTATGTACCTTAAATAATGTAAAATAACACATAATGTAAGTTTGCTCCGGGTAAAAAAAAAAAAAAAACCACTTGTTAGGTATCT
Organism: Hiodon alosoides; assembly: GCA_025775065.1. NCBI lineage: Eukaryota > Metazoa > Chordata > Actinopteri > Hiodontiformes > Hiodontidae > Hiodon > Hiodon alosoides. Next base: position 5,843 of record JAOYSI010029980.1, read on the forward strand.
AATTATTTGATCATAACAATCAATGATATTATTTTTCTACGGTACCACACCGTGCTCCACTCTGTGGGATAGAGGCTTATCACCTGACTTGACTGATGGCACTTGATTGGCCGAGAGGAAGCAGTAGCAGAATAAAATGCCCAGCTCTTGTACCAGTTAGGGGGCACAAGCCCCTGGAGATCTGTAAGTACCAAGGGTGGCTTTTGTAGGCAGTTTCAATTGATGAGTCAATCGGGACATGTTGAATGGAAGAAACACCAAATGTAAATCCAGAGAATTTGCTCTCATGTTTAAGGATTATTATTATTATTATTATTGTTATTATTATTATTATTATTATTATCATTATTGGTGGCATGGTGGTGGTTGCCATTGGTGCCTCACAGGTTGTAATCCGAAACAGACTCTGGGTACCGGCACCTTACGTGGTGATCGACCAGGTGACAAATCCCCTGTGAACCAGCGGTCTCAGGCATTGTATCTCCCTGACTCTTCATGATTTTTGGATAACCATAGACCCATAGCTATCTCTACTTTAAGCATGGACAGTTTAAAATAATTTAAGAAATGCAACGCTTGTAAGCCTTACTGGAAAATCGTCTGATTTTCATCAGCTTATTTGATTCGAACAGACACTAGTGCCCAAGATAAATCATCGTCACAAGCCTACAGTTGACAATTGGCCTTTGGGGACGGATGTTGGGATCGATGCTTCTGGGACTGGAGCTGTTTCAAGCAAAACAAAAAAATCTCGAAACAAAGGGCGAACGTTCCCTACAGTCACTGCTCTTCAGCCACGTTTTTTTTAACAAGCCTTCCTTTCTCCCTCATTTCATTGTTATGACGCATAACTCAGTGATCATGCTTAATAAATGCTTTGTTGGGTGAACCAAAACAGATCCCATCCGCACGTGCGGAGTTCCCTTTAACATCTATATGTTAATACAATTTTTCCCTTTGGAACAGCAATTGGAACATAACTAATTAGTTGCCATGGTTTTATGACATGAGTACTGCTTTTCAGCTGAGATGTACCATATTTCTGTGTGGTATTTTACCCGAAATTATCTGTGGACTGCAGAGGTGCAGGTAGGATAAAAGGGTGGGGATAGCAAAGTTATTAATGTACACAATATTATAACTGATAGCTACAGTTATTCATGTACACAATATTATAAATGATAGCTACATTTACTCATGTACACAATATTATAACTGATAGCTACAGTTATTCATGTGCACAATATTATAAATGATAGCTACAGTTATTAATGTACACAATATTATAAATGATAACTACATTTACTCATGTACACAATATTATAACTGATAGCTACAGTTATTCATGTACACAATATTATAACTGATAGCTACAGTTATTCATTTACACAATATTATAAATGATAGCTACAGTTATTAATGTACACAATGTTATAAATGATAGCTACAGTCATTAATGTACACAATATTATAAATGATAACTACATTTACTCATGTACACAATATTATAACTGATAGCTACAGTTATTCATGTACACAATATAAATGATAGCTACAGTTATTCATGTACACAATATTATAAATTATAGCTACAGTCATTAATGTACACAATATTATAACTGATAGCTACAGTTATTAATGTACACAATATTATAAATGATAGCTACAGTCATTAATGTACAAAATAGTATAAATGATAGCTACATTTACTCATTTACACAATATTATAACTGATAGCTACAGTTATTCATGTGCACAATATTATAAATGATAGCTACAGTTATTCATGTATACAATATTATAAATGATAGCTACATTTACTCATGTACACAATATTATAACTGATAGCTACAGTTATTCATGTACACAATATTATAAATGATAGCTACAGTTATTCATTTACACAATATTATAACTGATAGCTACAGTTATTAATGTACATTATATTATAACTGATAGCTACAGTTATTAATGTACATTATATTATAACTGATAGCTACAGTAAGTCATGGGATGTTTATACCGAATTTTCTATGCACTATTTAATTAAATAAATAAATGAAATAAATCACAGGACATTTTGCTCAAAAAGCCCTTCTTCACTGCAGTAATTTGTTGTTGTTGTTTTCCAAAATCACACTCACACTAACACACACTCAAACTCACACATCCCGTTCCACCACATCCCAAAGATTCTCTATTGGATTGAGATCTGGTGACTGTGAAGGCCATTTGAGTACAGTGAACTCATTGTCATTTTCAAGAAACCAGTCTGAGATGATGTGAGATGTGACATGGCACGTTATCCTGCTGGAGGTAGCCATTAGAAGATGTGTCCACTGTGGTCATAAAGGGATGGACACGGTCAGCAACAATACTCAGGTAGGCTGTGGCGCTTAAACGATGCTCAGTTAGTACTAAGTGGCCCAAAGTGTGCCAAGAAAATATCCCCCACACCATTACATCACCACCACCAGCCTTAACCGTTGATACAAGGCAGGATGGGTCCATGCTTTCATGTTGTTTATGCCAAATTCTGACCCTACCGTCTGAATGTTGCAGCAGAAATCGAGACTCATCAGACCAGGCAACGTTTTTCCAATCTTCTATTGTCCGATTTTGGTGAGTCTGTGCAAATTTTGGCCTCAGTTTGCTGTTCTCAGCTGACAGGAGTGGCACCCGGTGTGGTCTTCTGCTGCTGTAGCACATCTGCTTCAGGGTTCGACGTGTTGTGTGTTCAGAGATGTTCTTCTGCATACCTCGGTTGTAATGAGTGGTTATTTGAGTTACTGTTGCCTTTCTATCAGCTCGAACCAGTCTGGCCATTCTCCTCTGACCTTTGCCATCAACAAGGCATTTTTGCCCAGAGAACTGCGGCTCACTGGATATTTTCTCTTTTTCTCCATTCTCTGTAAACCCTAGAGATGGTTGTGCGTGAAAATCCCAGTAGATAAGCAGTTTCTGAAATACTCAAACCAGCCCCGACTGGAACCAACAACCATGCCACGTTCAAAGTCACTTAAATCACCTTTCTTCCCCATTCTGATGCTTGGTTTGAACTTCAGAAGATCGTCTTGACCATGTCTACATGCCTAAATGCATTGCGTTGCTGCCACGTGATTGGCTGATTAGATTAACGAGCAGTTGAAGAGGTGTACCTAAAGTGGCTAAATCCCCGCCACTCAGAACTGGTAAAGAGTATAAGGGGAACGGAATTATGGGGCCTGTTACACAAAAGGTCCTAAATCCTCCTTTTGGATTTAGACTTAAAATTCACTCCCAAAATAAACCAGACCCAATTAAAGGTCTTAATTTGAGCCTGGTCTTAAATTGAAGTAATTTTCTGTGCAACCGTCCCATGGTGGTTTGTCACTTTACTAAGTGAACATCGTCATCCAATTTTAGGTGGTAAAACGCTCACCCCACTCCTCTCTGTGGCATAGTTAAACTGACTGTTAAAAGTTTAATTAGAAGAATCTTACTAATTAAAAACACCTCAACAGCTGCCAAAGACACATTTTATAGCGGTAGAGAAAAAAAGACCAAAAGACAGCTGGCTTAAGCTAGCGCCAAAACATTTCCAGAATGTTTCCCAGAAAATTGTTTTTTAGGCAAAGCAACAAAGAGGGCAGCGGAAAATGGCGCCCTCCTTTGTTAAGACACGTCCCTGCACTTCCAGATGCAAGCAACGGTCTTTACCAATTGATTTCATTGTCCTTGACTGTACTGACTGTGATGAAGAGCTGGACTCACTCAAAAACAAAATTCCAACTCTAGTAGTTAATTAGCTGCGTGAAGAGCTCAGAACAAACGTGGTTTCACGTAGACTTCTTCTCACCTGACTATGTCATTAGCTATAAGACTGACCTGAGTTTTCTATGGTCTCCAAAATCTTATCGGTCAATGCTCACAACAGAGTTATTTGTGTCGTTCAAAAGAAACTGAAGGTTTTAATGCTGGACGCTTGAATCTTGGAACTTGGAATAGAATCCAATTATTGCGATGTGTTTTGGGAGGAGATCTGTTGGTCCGGGAATCTCGGAGTAAAAGCTTTGGGGCTAAAAAAGTGTATTGGACTGGAAGCCTTCTGTTGAAATCCTTCAATCGCCCCTGGAATGAAAGCACCCAAATAAGTGGCTTTTTTTGCTCCATATAAAGCAATATAAAACTATATTCAGCCTGTTTCCCTGCCAGAGATTTCAGGGTGACCCTTGTAAAAAATAACTCACCTCGGCGCAGAATATTTAGCCACAGATGTACATACGCAGGGCTTTTTAGTGCCCCTTTAGCAGTTCTCCAATGTCACTCCAGTCATTTTTATGGACCAGTTTAAATTATGTACCACTTAAGATTGGGGGTAGAGGTTAGGGTTAGGGGAGGGGGGGGGGGGGGGGGCTACATTTGTACCAAGAATTTCTAAATAAACATTTTTATAGGAAATATGTTTGTAATGTTGTAATCGTTAATGGCCTGACCTAGTCCACTGTTGGTTACATTGTTAATTTGTTTACACATGCCTGGGAACATAAATCTTTCCTGATCTTTCCTTTTCCTTGTCGACATTGTACCCATGTTAAATTAGTCAAAACTTTTTTATTGTTCATTTTTATTTCCGTGTGGTGTTTGTTCGTTGCCATAGGCGAGATTTGGCTATAAAGGTTTCAGTTTGAAGTTTAATTTATGATTATTTATTGCATTATCAGACACCCTAACTGTGAATGACTTGCTGAGAAGACCAGTCCAGTGGAAACAGAGTAGGGAGCTGGTAAAGACAGCTATCGGCCTGGAAAGCAGGTCAGCTTCAACAGGAAGCTAAAGATTCAATTCATCAGTTCTTAGTTTGCTAAGAGCAGCCTAGGAGTTGCTGTTAATTTCATGATTTGATAATGCTAATTTGATCGAACGGTTTTTCCAAGGAAATGCATTCAATACTTGCCTAACAAAGTGTGATCTTGCCTAAGAAAACTGAGGGCTTAAAAGTTTTATAGGGGCTTTGGTGTAACATGAGGAGGTGGGGTTTCTGGTCCATGGAGGTGGTGGCTGTGGTTAAGGAGTGTCTAGCTCTTGGCAGGCTAGCTAGCTAAAGCTTGTAACGTTACTTGCAGGACGTAATTGTGAGCTACGTTTTTATACATCAAATGTATTATTACATAGTACTGGCTATATAGTCACCATCTGTTTGTTGCCAATGCAATGCAAGACAGGAGCGGACATGGCAAATGAATCCACTAACACGTGGCATCGTCTTCTCCTTCAGGTCCTCCCGTCATTGTGGGAATGAGCATCAACATCGCCAGCATCGACTCCATCTCAGAAGTCAACATGGTGAGTGAAGAATCTCTGTCACCAAAAGACCAAACCCCCGTCTTCGCAATCTCAATGGGTTTTTTGGAACGGCGTCGTTAAAACAAATCATAACAAGTCAGAACGGGGGTAATCACGGGGTCCGCCTTGCTTAAACGCTGGACCATAAAACTTATATTTTCATTACGTTGTGTGACGCAGCAGACAGTGGGGCATTTTATGACCTATTTGATCTTATACAACGTTGAATAAGGATTATTCAGACTTCGGAAATAGCTCACTCGAAGGCTGCTGCGTCATTTGTCCAGTATTACTTATTACAGTATTTAGCGAAAACCGTGTATTTAAAAGTACCCCTCGTGTTCGCTGTGATTGCACGTCTTTAGCACCGGTGGAAAAGCATAAACTCTGCTTTCTACAATAACACCACAGTGTTATACAGTGGCTAAAAAGAGTTGTTTTCACAAGTTATATCTTTCCCCTTTGCACTTTCTTTGCCAGCACCTAGGATCCATTTTTGTGTCTGAATAATCCTCACCACAGATTGCACTAAATATTCAGCGTTTGATTCAAATAGCACTTCAGAATCCATGACACTGAATCACATTTACATTCATTCGTTTAACAGGGTGACCTACAGGGTCTTCATGGCAAGATTTAATAAGTGCAAATAACAAGTGGGTTAAAAATAGGACGAGTCCAACGTCCAAATTATCTCGCTGGCTGAAAAACTTCAGGGTGACGGCCCAAAATAGCAAAACACGGAGGAAAGCGTGACTGCAAAGTTCAAAGGAATAACACAAAAGAAAGTTTGTAGGACTGGAATAAATTACATTAAAATAACAAAACAAAAATTGATTCAGTATCAGTCATGTGGTAATGAGACTGGCCGTACAATTGTCAATGGAAAAAGTGTCCATACTCCAGAAGCCAGGTGGATCTTCATCCTCTGGCAGAAGGTGGGCCAGTGGCCTTACAGTTCCGTCTCCAAAGCTGAGTGGCAACGGTACAGAAGGAGAAGGGATATTCAGAAACGCAGTGGAGCCAGACATCTTGTGCTACTAGCTGTTTGACAGGCCCGCCCGTTAGCTCTGCACCAAGGCTTTAGACCAATCGTGATTGAATATGCAGCCAGTTGCATTTTGGGCGAGTTAGAAGAAGAAATTCCTCTGAAGCTGACGAGGAGGACCTGAAGCTCCCAGCCATAGTGCACCACTCTCAGTGATCAGAGATAAGGGGCACATCTGTCAAGAGTTATACTGATGTTCTCCGTTTTCTGAGAGGATGGAACCATAGAACCCTTAAGGTTGGCACCATAGAACCCTTAAGGTTGGAACCATAGAACCCTTAAGGTTGGAACCATAAAACTGCGGAAGTTTTGGATCGATGGATCTCTCACCAGAATGTGAAAGAGATCTCTTGAAGATAGTAATCTTGAGTGATCTCTAGAAGAAACCTTTGGGGGTAGTCAGGAAACCAAACTTGCTTAGAGAGAAGGCCAGAGTATTGAGTCTCAGGATACTCCCAAAGAGTTTATGTAGGGTTAGAGAGAAACTCTAAGTAGAAGGGGAAAATTTTATTTAGATTTTTTCTTCAGTATGATTGAATTTGAAACCAAATTTTTACTCTGGAAATTGTTATTAATACACAATTTGCAAAACAATTTGTTTCTACAACCACAGTAAAAACATATACACAATCGTGCAAAATAAAGAGATAAAAAACACTATCAGATTTTATTTTTTTGTTTTTGTTTTTTTGTCTAAGTAATTCTCAGCTTTGTAGCTCTTCATACAGCTTATTTATTAATAATATACCTCAACAAACTTAACAACATGACCAAAAAAGCTCTAATTTTTCTTAGCCACAGAAATTTCTGTTCCCTAATAGATATAGCAGCCGTCCTTGTGAACACTGATGAATTCAAGCTGTCTAGCATAGTTTACACTTCTATTTATAAACACCATCACAATTTGCTAAAATGAAAGACAGACGTCAACTGTAGCTGAATGTTTATAATTGTTTCCCACTTGCAGTCTGGCTCTTTCTTTGCTTTCATAGTGTTTTGGAGAATGTGTGCTCAAGTGATGGAATGTGCAAAAGTGATAGAATGCGCATAAGTGACGGAATGCACACAAGGGACGGAATGTGCAAAAGTGAAGGAATGTGCAAAAGTGATGGAATGCGCATAAGTGACGGAATGTGCAAAAGTGACGGAATGCACACAAGTGACGGAATGTGCAAAAGTGAAGGAATGCGCACAAATGACGGAATGCTCATAAACCTAGACTGGAACACAGTAATATATATAATATATTTGGCCTCTAAATTGCAGGGGCAATGTGTTATTTTCCTGTTTCCTGTTGCCTAAAAGAAAACAAAAATGCGTACAGACATCTCTTGCTCCTTTTCTTCTCCGTTTAAAAAAAATCCTAATTCAGCTCTCAATTTATCCCTGTCATCATGCTCCAGACAAACCAGGCCCCACCCCCCTGCCCCCCTCTCAACAATAGATGTATTTCTCACTACCACTCAAGATGGTTTTGCGAAAGTCCGCATTACAAAATTATATTTCTTACATTTACATGTTTTTAACAACATTCTGACCTTCTTCCTGCATTAGCCAATTAGGGATACATTTATGAAGCTGCAAGGCACTGTCATGATTCACCTTCACCTCTTCTGTTTCTCCGTCATGTTTTTCAATCAACTAATTAATCAATTAACATTCCACTAACTCGTGCACTTTTGTTCATTCTTCGTTTTCATTCGCCCTGCACCTCTCAACTTCGTTTCTGTATTCCTCATAACCCTGTCACAAAGGCTTTATCGTTGGGAGTCATTGTTCTTGCTTTCGTGTACCGGTTTCCATGTACAGTTAAAGATCATGTTTAGTTTGGACTTAAACTAAGTCTCCTTGCTGTGCCTCGAAAGCTGTGTCTGGCCGGGACTCGGTCCGCATGGGGGCTGCGCTTGGGTTCATCCCTGTTCTGGTGCCCCGCACCACGTGACAGGCACAGCCTGTTCATTGCATATCACAGATAAATCAGTGGTATTCGGAATCTTTTTCTTATCGTCCTGCTAATTAACTATTATTTAATCATCTTGGGATGAATGCTATCCTGTTAGAGAACCTAAGAAGAATTCAATACTGAGAAAAATCCAAGCAGTCCAGGTTCCTCCCTCTCAGAAGTTGTTGGCTAGCTGTTTTGTGGGCCCCAAAAGACTGACTTACGGCTCATTCAGCCAATGAAAGCACAACATGTGTTCCAACTTCTGTCGGCGAAATTGAACTTGTATTGAATTTTTTGGGCTTTCATCGATACTATAGCTTTGTTAACTGAACAGAAGGCTTGTAGAACAGTCACGTAGGTTCATGGATTTTTCTTAACCGTTATTTAAACATACATAGTTGAACACAATTAAGTTGCACTTCCTTAATTAATAGAAATGCTAAAAAAAAAAAAAGAAAAACTGAATATTAGTAATCACTATATATAAAATAGTGATTAGAATAAAATACAAGAGGAAATACGTCATTGTAAATGATTAACAATGTGCTTGTTGATTTTTATTTTATTTTTTTTGTTGGAATTGTTCATTGTTTTCTTCCCAATTTGTAATTGGCAATTGTGCTGATCCATCTTGGGTCGTAGTTATGAATTATCCCAACATGCACAGGGAGGGTGAGGATGTAGTACGATTGGTCTCCTCCAATCCTAGTCATCTTCAAGCCACCCATCATTTTACAATCTGGAGGTTAGCCTGCAGAATCTGATTGGGTGATAAGATTTAGAACAATAACCCTCAATCGCAAGGACCTCATTTTATTGTCAACTTTTTGTCAAAGTTGTCATAAAGCCATCGTACATTGAAATAAAATTTAAGTAAAACAAAACAACGATTCAGGTGAATGCACCTCAAGGCAGTTCATTGGCTAATATGTTACCATGTGACTTTGCCATTATTTTTAGCTATTGAATTTTATATGGAACAGAGCTCCATTACAATCAACCTATCTACCGAACTCCAGTATAGTAAATGTAAAGGAACCGTAATAATAAGAAGCAGTACATGAAAGTTCTGACCACATTAAAAGGGCTTGCATTTGTTTTCTAACATTAAACATTCATATTTGCAGATACGCTTGTTGTTTTGTTTAAATGAAATAAAATGTAAAACCAGAAAATAATGGCGTATGAAATGCACGTAAATAAAACACAAGCATATCCAAATGCTTGCAATAGAAATACTATTAAATAGGAACACTATTAATGCTATAATTATAACTACCAATAATCAATTGGTAAAAAAAATATTTTTATACTTCACACTGATTTCATGCGCAGACATTCCTTATTCTGGGTCCTGTTTAACAGTCAGGAACATAAGCTGTTATTGGCTGACAGTTGCTGCCTTGTGCCCTCATAGGCTTGCTTCCAAAATTAGCGTAACCCGTGCCAACCCATTGCACTGCATGAAAGCAAGATTAGGTTTAGGGTTAGAGTTAGGGTAATGCGAAATAAAAAAAGTAGCAAAGTTTATGGAAAATTTCATTATTGCGTTCACATTAGGGGTTTTATTTTGGTCCTGCCCTATATTTAATAGCATTTTCCTTTTTTTAAAAGCATTTCTTCTAATCATAGAAATTAGACGCTAATCAATACAGTTATGTAAAATGTGATTAGCGGGTTTTGCTAAGTTTTGATCCAATCCCAGCCCAAGACGCATCTTGCCAAAAAGAATCATTCCATGGAATGCACTGAAGAGACTGGCTGATTCTCAGGGCCGCAGAGTTAGTTGCCTTGGGCTTCTGCTTTATTATCACGTTTTGTTAACACGCTTGCGACTTAAAGCGCATCGACAGCACGCGCTATAAAAATGCATTTCATTGCAGTTCCATGGCAATGTCCAACGCCTCGTTTACAGAATTTGACATTTGTTCACAAGGTATGTTATATCAGTCCCTAGCACAGTACTTTTCCTCCGGTGAGAAATGTATTCCCATCAGAGCCAAATCAAGCATTTTCTCACTGTTTAATATATTTTTGCGTTTAGCATCAACATTTAGATTGGGTGCACTGTACAGTGATTCTGTTTCTGTGATTTCTACAAAACTGCTGAGGAGGTCTGCTGCAACTTTCAGGGTGTGCAAATAGCTCAAAGCTAAGGTCTCTCTACATAAAATACACTGTAGCTGAAAGACACAGCTAGTAATGTTTGCCATATTTTGAACAGGGCCTTCGACTGGTCATATAAATGTTTTTACAGTTAGTTTTTTTGTCACTGCAGGATGCATTATGTAAAATTAATTGTAGTCTATCATTACCTGACTGATTAGTGCCGTTTCTTATTAACGTTTATATCTCTATTTGAATAATTAATAAATGAGGTTCTAAACCGTATAAATTCCCGAAATACAATAATAAGCAACCACCATCGACGTCATCAAGATAATAATGATGATGGATTTATTGAATTTAATTCGAATCGCTGAATTTTGGATTATATATCATTCTTTTCTGCAACAATTCGTAGTTGCTATGTACATCAGAAACTACTGATTGCTAGATTTATTAGATTTTCTTTTATGGTACACATTTATATAAAAGACCGAAACATCTGTGATTCCATAAGTGCAACGTAAGACACACTGAACTGAAATTTAAATCCTAAATTCATACCTAATTAGTCTAATATCTGGTGATTTTATTTGTCCAAAGCAGTTAGACTAATCTAAATGGGCAAACAAATTATTACAGAAAGCCATAAACGGTTGATTCAATTGCAGAGCCTAATTCTATAGAGCTCCCATTTTTCAATCAGCGGAGCACTCTTGTAATTGCTGTCCCTCGAGTGTCTGTCAGCGTAAGCGTATGGCCAGTTAGCAACGACATCGTCTTCCTACTCTACTTCGCCCGTTTTTTGTCGGTCGACAGAAAGCACTGTCCCAGAAGAATTTATTTCCCCTCAAAACTACCCAGTTATCGTTCATTTTCTAGACATAGATACTTTTTCTACTTTTCTCTTCGCAGTTCGTTCCTTAGATTTAATTATTTAATTTAATACATTTAATACAATTTAGTACTGAATACCTTTTGCACGTTGGTGCTTTTTTGTCAGCACACTGGTTCGAGATCTCTCAAAGATCACGTTTTATTTTAGCTTCAGAATTAGTGGATAAGAAGTTTACTGAAGGGCTCATACTCTGGCCATGCCCTGTATAGAAAACACTACTTGCATTCTATGTCTACCTAGAGTTCAGTTGTAACAAAGATCAGAAATAGGCGAGTTGTATATTATTTTCTTTCTTTTAAAAAAGATTTCATTGTATTCTATATTTATGTTACCATGAATGGATGTGGAAATGTGGGTAATTTTACATCCACCTCAATGGCCGCTCAGATTTATTTTTGTTCCAGTCTGGTAATAAAATGTGAGGTAAAGTACGTTTCACTTGTTTTTAAAGGTAATTTAATCGAGATGCCATGACATTTAGCCAGAATAATTGGCATTACTAAGCATTAAACATTGTGTTGACGAAATCTACCACACATATTAATTATCCTGATCGGCACACACGTTTGCTTTACATTGCATGGAGCGTGGAATCTCTTCTTTGTTTACTTTTGATCTCTCGGATATCAAAAGGATATGTTTGAAATGTTCTGAGCATAAGGGGCTAAATGAATTTTTACCTCGATGCATTGTAGGCGAGCACTACACATGCATGAAACCCTTGAAGTCTTGATTTATTCGGAGAGACGTGTCGGAGATGAGACCAGCTGCACCCCTCGCTTGAGCTGCGGAGTTTGTTTGGACACCCACTGCTAGCTAGGCTAACACGTTGCCCGTAATTTCATATCCTTGATGTTCATAAAGAATCATTTAATGAAATCTCATTATCGGAGTTGGTTTCATGGAAACCGTTTGGGATTTGAACCTAGCCCGGTAAATGGTAAAATAGACATAATTGTGTTTAGGATTTCAATCTCAAATCTTCTAAATGCAAAACAGTAACAAAAGCTATTTCTTTTTTGTGGTATGTTGTTTATCAACCTCGCATTCTACTGGGTATGTACAGTACTAACCCTATATGAAATCTGATAATGAAACCAGTTTGGATTTAAATTACTTATCTGCTTTGTATAACGATTTTATAAATATAAAAAAAATTGTGTCTGTGTGTACATGTGTGTGTTTCTGTGTGTCTGTGTGTACATGTGTGTGTGTCTGCGTGTATATGTGTGTGTGTGTGTGTGTGTCTGTGTATATCTGTGTATGTGTGTGTGTATGTGTGTGTGCATCTGTGTGTGTCTGCGTGTATATGTGTGTGTGTGTGTCTGTGTGCGTCTGTGTCTACGTGTATATGTGTGTGTGTGTGTCTGTGTGTATATGTGTGTGTGTGTGTGTGTATATGTGTGTGTCTGCGTGTGTGCGTGTGAGTGAGTATATACATCAGTAAAATGGCTCAGTTGCCGTAGAGACCCTTTTAAATGAATGGTCGATGAAGCAGAAGGAATGCTCATCCAAAGACCCCATGTATCCATTTGGTGAGAATGACGAGGTTTCGTGAGCATTGCCCAAAGGTTCCATTAACGCTAGAAGCTGAGTAAAAGTATGAGTGGATGGGGGAGGTGGCCACAGTGCATCTTCAAGACAAAAGGTGTTCCGCGTCATGTGATGTTTGGGGTCATGTGATAAGGACCACATGCGTGCCACTGGGCACTCAATTCCCTCTCTTTTGGACTGAAGACAGGACGGCCCTTCAGTTTTGCATGTGGCTTCTATGTGAGGTTCACCGTGCTAAGGAATATCACGCAATTGCAGCAAGTCGTTGTAAGGAATGCATCATAAATTATTGCTCAGTTGGCCGGGGTCACGTGAAGAAGAAAACATCTGATGTATTAGGTTAATTAGTGCAATACGTGGGACAATATACCAAAGATTATTATCTTCTAAATTTTTTTTATTTTCACATGGTTAACCCACTAGGTTCAAAGGAAGAGAACAATGATTAATGAACCGTCATACACAACAGTCAACCTTGAGCTGGCTCAATAATAAATCAGAGAACCTGGGATTGAAGGTGATTTTGGGCCTGGGATTGAGATTGACTGTGAACATGAGGGAGATTTTGGGACTGGGATTGAGATTGACTGTGAACATGAGGGAGATTTTGGGCCTGGGATTGAGATTGACTGTGAACATGAGGGAGATTTTGGGCCTGGGATTGAGATTGACTGTGAACATGAGGGAGAT
>JAOYSI010029989.1:6346-19279 GCA_025775065.1 Hiodon alosoides
GCAGATGAAAAGGTGGTTCGTCGCTTTCTGTCGCAGGATCCGGTCGCTTTCTGTCGCAGGATCCGGTCGCTTTCTGTTGTAGATTAACGTGTCTGCGGTATAGCTAGCTACCGGTTACTGTTTCATTTATTTGTTTTTCTCGTACTCCCATACAGATTCCTGAAGTACGGGAACCGGGAAAAAATGGCTCAGGAGCTGAAGTACGGTGACACGGTGGAGAGGCACATGATTGACGGGGACATCGTCCTGTTTAACCGGCAGCCGTCTCTGCACAAGCTCAGCATCATGGCCCATATTGTGAGTTGAGCGGAGGGCCTCTGCCCCCGAGCCTGGTGCGGGCCGGGCCGACGTGCACAAAGGAAGAGCTCGCTTTGCCTCCTGGGAATGAAGCTGGCGGCTGAACCAGTTCGAGGTTTTGCGTTTTATAATGAGAATATAAGTGATGCCTTTTGGATATAAAAAGAAAGCCAACCATATAGATTGGGCACGTAGTGTGATGCCATGCCAGTGCAGTTGATTGGCCGTTAATTTTAGTGCCACTGCCTTTACAAAGGTCTTACCTGCCTACAACAAGCTTACATTTTTTATTTATTTATCTTTAGCATGTCGCTAATAGTTCCATCCCCCCTTCAATGTAACCCAGGCCAGAGTGAAGCCTCACAGAACTTTCCGGTTCAACGAATGCGTGTGCACACCCTACAATGCTGACTTTGATGGGGACGAGATGAACCTTCATCTCCCTCAGACTGAGGAGGCCAAAGCAGAGGCCCTGGTACTGATGGGAGTAAGTTATCCCCCCCCCCCCACCCGTCGTCCTGATGTTTTTGAACAGGCAGAATACGTTCTGGACCCACTGCCTTGTTATTCTGGGTATCCTTTACTGAAATTAAGGATGGCACGTCATTTACATACTAAACATATTGCCTGCTGGGGAGCCAATGAGAAATTTCACTTGTACCAAAACCATGGACTGTATATTGCTGTGAGGGGTGCGATAATAAATGTATAATAAATACATATTATTGATAGCTTTGTTTCTTTTCGAGTCTGAATATGCTCAACCAACAAAACTGTCATTTCTTTCAAGACTAAAGCCAATCTAGTAACGCCGAGAAATGGAGAGCCCCTAATTGCAGCTATTCAGGACTTTTTGACAGGTGAGCATTCTCTCCCACGTTGGCGTCTGACAGACAATCAAATGAACTTTTCACTAGGTGATTACAGCTGTTGAAGAGTAGTGAAATAGCTTTTTGCTTGGCTGTCAGACCTTTTTAGAATTGACATTTTCTAAATGACTCATTGTCCAATTTAATAAATGCATAATGTGTGAGCTTTAATGTCCATACCCTCAAGATTCCAATTTTTATATTAAAAAGATTGCATTGGAAAATATAGTTGTAGATAAATCATGAGTTTTTCATTCTGTGATGCTATTTAGTAATGACACTATTTTTATAGTAACTACTATAGTAAAAAACTACACTTATATTGTTCCAAAGCTGTTTTTCTGCAAAAAAAAGTACAGAGGTACTGCATTTGCTTTTCTTCAATTGGAGAGTGGATTGTTAGATGTATTGTTGTGTGAGTGTTTGGCTGTGTTCTCTTATCACAGGAGCCTACCTGCTCACTCTGAAAGACACATTCTTCGATAGATCAAAAGCGTGTCAGATAGTTGCCTCCATCCTTGTCGGAAAAGATGAGAAGGTGAAGATCGCTCTCCCGCCACCCTCGATCTTGAAGGTATTCATTTACGTAATATCCGGCACTGATTTTGAAAAATATCTTGCGCGGGTTTGTTTTTCAGTTACGGAGTTCCTTTAAATTTCAAGTGATGCATTTGTGTCTGTAGCCCATCACCCTCTGGACCGGGAAGCAGATCTTCAGTCTCATTCTGAAACCAAGCAAGGCCTGTCCCGTCAAGGCTAACCTGCGAACCAAAGGCAAACAGTACTGCGGCCGTGGGGAAGACCTGTGCTTCAACGACTCCTGTAAGGGGCCTATTAAATACCGACTTTCTCCTTCCATTTAGTCCGCTTCTAACCGCCTTTCTGTACCTGAAGTTGTAGTGATTCAGAACAGCGAACTTATGTGCGGAACCATGGACAAAGGTACACTGGGATCTGGCTCAAAGAACAACATCTTCTACATCCTCCTGAGGGACTGGGGTCAGATGGAGGCCGCCAATGCCATGTCCCGCCTGGCCAGGCTTGCGCCAGTCTACTTGTGTACGTTTCACGTTGTGAATTCACCCTTCTAAATATCCCATGTCTTCTTAGCAAAAAGTGGGTTATTCCTAAAATGAGTGCCTACTGAAACGGTAATGATTCCGCCACCTCCGTATATGCGGTTGTTGGAAGTCGATGTTCATAATCGAGCTTGTCTTGTTTTGTTTTTTTTTTTGAGAAGCCAACCGAGGATTTTCCATTGGGATCGGGGATGTGACCCCGGGCCAGGGTCTGCTGAAAGCCAAACACGACCTTCTGGACGCGGGGTACAAGAAGTGTGATGAGTACATCGAGGCGCTGAACACGGGCAAGCTGCAACAGCAGCCTGGCTGCACAGCTGAGGAAACCCTGGAGGTGAGGCCATTGGCGGCTCAAGCCAATCAAAGCGCTTCCCTGGGGATCCACCCCTCTCCTCTGGGAACTCTCTTACTGAAACTCTGTTCTCTGTGTCGCACATGGTGTGCTGCATTGCCTCTTAATTACTCAAACCATTTGGGTTTATTCTTCTCCCTGCTTTTAATTAGTTTTTCATGATGATTAGACGCCGTCCCTGAATTGACTGCAAATGAATGAGGGAGATGCATGAAAAAGTAGAACTTGGCTAAAAATCATGAATTGCTGAATATTTTTAAAATGTTATTTTACAGCTGTGATTGTGGTCTTTCACAGTGCTTTTTTCTTCCTCTAGCACAGGGGGTCTCAAACTTTTTATTTTGTTGGTTCAGTGTCTTGGTTTGGATTCTAAACTGGGGGATAGAGTGGATGCTAATCGAGAGTTCGACAGCATTTGGAGACCCCCGGTCTAGTAGTTTTGTTTATTGCTGCTGTTGGTGGCTCTTCTTTTCATCATATGTACCGGGCCTGGTCTCGCCATAAGAGCCGTATTTCTGAACGTTGCTTTGCCCGATTTTCCTTCAGGCTCTTATTCTGAAGGAGCTGTCCGTGATCAGAGACCACGCCGGCAGCGCCTGCCTGACTGAATTGGACAAAAGCAATAGCCCCCTGATTATGGCATTGTGTGGCTCTAAAGGTAGGTCACCTTGCCACGTTGTGTCTAAAATGTGAAGCTTATATCTAGGTTGCCTTGTCCCCTTATGGACCCTTAATGATGTCGGCCACCTGTTTGAACTGGACTGTGTCACCGACGTGGGCCGCTCTGTACCTTACTAAAATGCAGTGCGGTTTCCTTGGCGACCTTTGTTTTCGTCCAATTTTTTTTCCCTATTTTTTAAAATGTGAAAATAGACACAGATAACGGGCCCTAACCTCAACGTGGAATAATACATTTGCCAGTGTGTTTTTAAAAATATTTTTTTATCAAAGGACGTTTTCAAAAGAAAAAGTAAATATAGTCTTCAAGCCATGATGATGTGTGTTTTTCTCCAGTAAAGAAAGTCGTCAAGCCACGATGAAGTGTTTTTCTCTTGTAAAGAAGAGTGTTCAAGCCATGATAATGAAGTGTTTTTTTCTCTTGTAAAGAAAGTGTTCAAGCCATGATGATGGTGTGTTTTTCTCTTGTAAAGAAAGAGTGTTCAAGCCATGATGATGAAGTGTGTTTTTCTCTCCCTGCTAGGCTCATTCATTAACATCTCTCAGATGATCGCCTGTGTGGGCCAGCAGGCCATAAGTGGTTCCAGGGTACCAGACGGCTTTGAGAATCGCTCTCTGCCCCACTTTGAGAAGCACTCCAAAGTAAACACTCGCCCACGCCAGCGTGCGCCCCTCATCGAAACCCGCTCTCTCCTCCCAACGGCAGACTTACTATGTGTTAGCGTGTTTTAAAAGTACGCTGCGGTCTTTAAACACCGTCATCCATGTCGTTTCTCAAATCTAATTTGACCTCAAAGAGGCTTGTTTCCTCCAGAAGTATAGGTTTAATAAAAAGGTGTAGATTATATTGGCATACTAAGGAACACATCTCAAGCTATTTAAGTTTCCTTGGAGGATGATTGCGGGTGGTTTGGCCTGCCCACGTGCATATATTTAGTCATAGGGCATTAGTAACAGTGTCATTTTATATTGCCTTGCTTATCTCAACCTCAGAATCACAAGATTTCTGAAACTGCGTTTTCCGTGTGAGATGTTTATTTAACGTGGCGTTTTTTTTTCCCCCCTCTGCGACCTGCAGCTACCGGCGGCTAAGGGTTTTGTCGCAGACAGCTTCTATTCTGGGCTGACTCCTACCGAGTTTTTCTTCCACACCATGGCTGGTCGCGAGGGCCTGGTGGACACGGCTGTCAAAACAGCCGAAACGGGATACATGCAGGTAACGGTCACCAAGCCCAACCCAAACTGTCTCAAAGCCACAGTACAGTTCTCGCCTCCAAACGGGATACATGCAGGTAACGGTCACCAACCCCACACCCACAAACTGTCTGAAAGCCACAGTACAGTTCTCGCCTCCAAACGGGATACATGCAGGTAACGGTCAACAACCCCACACCCCCAAACTGTCTCGCAGTACAGTTCTCGCCTCCAAACGGGATACATGCAGGTAACGGTCACCAACCCCCCACCCCCATATAAAATTATTTTTATAGGGCTAACCAAATCCTATAAAGTTGTTTGATGTGCATTGACCCTTTGTTTTGGCAGAGGCGTCTGGTGAAGTCCCTGGAAGACCTTTGTTCACAGTATGACCTCACCGTGCGTAGTTCCACCGGCGACATCATCCAGTTTATCTACGGAGGCGATGGCCTGGATCCAGCCGCGATGGAAGGAAAGGACGAACCTCTGGAGTTCAAGAGGGTGCTGGATAATATCCGAGTACGTGATCCACCGCGTCTTTGTGTTTGCACGCTTCCATGTGCACAGCAGAACGTATCACCTTTTCACCACGCAGGAGTATTTCTCCAGTAGTTTTTTTTCCCCATTTGGAGGCATAAATGGCTCTCCACACCCAGTTCCAGAATAGCTTTGTTCAATTTCAGCACATACGGTGCAAAATGTTTTTTTTAAATAAATAAATAGTGTTCCTTATAACTGCAAAGTGTGTGTGTGTGTGTGTGTGTGTGTGTGTGTGTGAGAGAAATGATGTATATAACTCTCTTAAATCAGAATCAATTTCTGTCACTTCAATTCAAATGAAATCCCAGTCTCTAATCTTTAAATAACATTTTTTCATGAAGCAATTCAAAATTTCTGAATATTATTAGGCAGCGACTGCAGCTAGGAAAGGTTGAGCAGATGACAGTGAAATCTTGGTTTTTATTGAAGGATGTGGCTTTATAGTAATGTGAATGAAGTGCCACTCAGGCCTGTAAAGTTTAATAATGACTATGGCTCTGCTTTGTTACGACCCTTTTAAAGATCGAATTGAATTTCCATTTAAGGCGGTGTACACGTGTCCCGATCAGCGTGCCCTCAGCAGGAACGAGCTGGTGCTCACGGCTGAGTCCATAATGAAGAGGAGTGATTTTAAGTGCTGCAGGGACAGTTTCTTGGAGGTGAGATACGTCTGTAAACGAGAGAGGTCGAGGGCTGGTCAATGTGATTTAAAAAAAAAAAATGTTAATTTACAGAAATTGATAAATATAAATTTTTCGGATATGGTCGTCCAGCTTGGTGAACATTGATTTAGATTTTCTTGACCTTTCGCCTACTTGTGTATTAATTTGTTCTGTTCATGACGATCAGATATCGGATCCTGTTATGTGAGGAACTTTGACTTTGCTTTCGTTTGTTTGTTTATTTTTATCAACTTTTACATACATTTTCCATATTTATGTTCTTAGAATGATTTTGCCCCAGCAACACTTTAAAAAGCAATCTATAACTATCGTCTTATTTAATTAATTTTTATTTAATGGCCGCAATTCAGGACCTGCCACCGGGTGTGGCTATTGTTCCGTATTCATTCTTGAGGTTTAAAAGATCAAAAGTGGGGGAAAAAGATTTTACTGGAAACACATATACACTGAGCGGCCAGTTTATTAGATACACTCATCTGGTAAAGTCAGGTCCCTTCTTTTGCATCCGGTCGTCTTCAGGCATGGATTCTACACGGTGTCAGAAACCTTCCACAGGGATGACACGATGGCATCGCACTGTTTCTGCTGATTGGACGCTGATACGGTTTACATCTCAACCCCGAAGATGCTCTGTTGGGTTGAGGTCTGGAAACTGCGCAGGCCACTCTGAACTGAACTCGCTGTCTTATTCCTGGAACCGTTCTGTGACATGGTGCGTTATCCTGCTGGAAGTATCCGTGTGACAAAGGGTGAACTGTAACCATGAAGGGGTGTACCTGGTCAGCAACAACGTTCAGAAACGCCGTGGTCTTCAAACTTTCGTATTGAGGGAAAGCGTTCCACCACACCGTGATATCACCAACACTACATGCCTGTACTGACTCATGCCAATGGCTGTGTTGGCACAACAGGAACCCTGGTTTAAAGTGGAGGTTTCAGGTCTATAGCCAGTAATTGGGCTTGTCTACTCAAGGTATCGCCTGGTGTAACACATCAGTAACTAGAAAATTCTGTGGTTTGATTTTCCTCTTTGCTTATAATGAGTATGAATGTGATTATACTGTTCATTTTATACTATTTTCTATGCAATGGGGGTAAAACGGCTATCTTTCCAAAAAAATTGCTTTTAGTTTATTAGATTCTGGCAGTCATCTTGATGAAGTGACTCTTCCTTCAAATTCTAACCAGTAGAGACGAGAAAAATATGAAAAACGGCCTTTGTAAATAAATATAGGAAATTTCCACACAAAAAAATGTGAGTTTTTCTCTCATTTGTGAAATCCGACATTGATTTGACATAAAATTCAAAACTCAAAAAGGATATATGTGTGGGTGGTGGTTTGATTTGGATGGGAATTAAATGTGTCACTTGAGTTCTGTGCAACCGACTAACAGCAGAAAATGAATGTATAAAATGTATATGGTGTGATGCACCAGTAGGCGGGGAATCTGTATCCTGCCCCTTTAAGATTTTGAGTATTTTATTTATTTATTTTTAACCTGTTTTTGTGCGAAAACCTGATTTGTGAATTGACGTTTTGCTTCAAGCACCATACCTTCTACCTAATTATTATTGATGATGGCTGTCTCATCTCAAAGCACTCAAAGAATTCTTATAGCTATAACTATAATAACAAGCATCAAATATGGGGTACTTTTGTAGTCCTGGAATCAATTTTTTATTTTTTATTTTTTCTACATAAACAATTTTCCACAGATGATTTGTACTGAATGAAAATGATCTCTTGTAAAGATCTTTGTCAGTGGTACAAAAAGGACGCGGGGTTACAGGGCTTGGGAAAAAACAAAAAAAATCTTTTTTTTTTTTTTTTTTTTTAGCTAAATGTTGAGAGCCACTGATCTAAATCAATTGGTTTGTTTTCTTTGAAGGATTTAACTGAGACAGGCTCTGAAAAGTACTTGGAGGTACAGTGATTCCAGCATGTCTATACAGTGCTGTGAGGCTGAGTATGTCAAACCTGGGCAGGGTATTTGCATGTGTTTCACATCCAGCCCGGGTTAATTCTCCGTCGGACTCTGGCCCGCTCGGAAAGCCTATTGCTCGGATTTGGATGCGTGTTCTTTTGGAGTAATCCTGTAAAATATTGCACTTTGATGAAGTAATGGTTATAAAAATATGTAGATTCCAGGCAAGGTTTGGAAGTGTGATTTTTCTGCTTGTTAAACATTGATGACCCTTTTGCATGGGTGAGCTGTAAAAATATTTAATACGGGACATGCTGTCTTTAATATAATGTTTATATTCTGAAAAATGTCCATGTCTGGAAATTGTATTCTCACTAATTCAGGTTTCATTGCACGATCATGCTTTATGGTCTAGCATGGGGTATTTGAACTGTAGGTGTAGTTGAGACGCGGTTGTAGCCATTCCCAGAGGGAACAGTTTGCATCTGCATTGTTGCCATTCAGCTTTTTCCATCCTTTTGGTCTTCTTCCGTGAAGGAAATCAAGAAGTTCATCAAGGGTGTGTCTGAAAAAATCAAGAAGACCAGGGACAAGTACGGCATCAACGACAACGGCACCACCGAGGTACGGATTCTGCTGCGTGCGTCCTCGTCCGCGTCTCCGTGCGCCTGGCCCGCCCGCCTGCGCCCTTCAACGTCTTTTTAAACGTCTTCCAGCCTAGAGTTCTCTACCAGCTGGACAGGATCACGCCAACTCAACTGGAGAAGTTCCTGGAGACATGCAGAGACAAATACATGAGGTACATGTTTTAAAAGTGCGCCGTTGACTTTATTGCATTTATGATGGCTGATACAGCACTGGAATAACACTCATTTTTAGTTTGTCTCTGATTATAACTATTAAAAGACAGAACTCATACAGTAGGATATGTACTGAGATGTTAATTAAGCTAAAGTAACATGCTTAAAGTTCCTGTATAGTCGTTTTGTTTGACAGTTAGAATGTTTTGTAAACTACTGCTGTATTAAAATGACAATGAATGCCTTTGTATGCAGGAACCATGACTCTATACTTGTGACTATCCAACCCAAAAAGAACATGCTTCTAGGTTGGAGAAGTGAAGTGGTGGATTTGTGAATTCTTAACGATGCTTCTGGTTAATAGAAAATAGTCTAATACCTCTTAAAAACTCAAGTGATGAGATGGGAGCAGACATTGTATCTTCTCTAACACCATCATTTGTATTGACAGCCACTGTTTTGTATTGAGTCGACTGTAAAGACCTCTCCCTTTAGCACTCCTATTTCATTTCAATAGTTTTGTACGGCGCCTGTAAAACTGTTTCTTGAACACCTCAGTTGTTGGGGGGGGGGGGGGAGACACGCGTTCAGTGAACCCAGCGGCTGTGATGGGAGGCTGGCCCTGCTGCCCCGACTGACCCCGCCGCCTGTGTCCCCACAGGGCCCAGATGGAGCCCGGCTCAGCAGTGGGTGCCCTCTGCGCCCAGAGCATCGGGGAGCCCGGCACGCAGATGACCCTCAAGACCTTTCACTTCGCCGGCGTCGCCTCCATGAACATCACCCTGGGCGTGCCCCGGATCAAGGAGATCATCAATGCCTCCAAAAACATCAGGTGGGTCTCGTAGGACCGGTGCGACGGTCCCCCTTAATGCATTTTAAAAGATGGAGTCTCCGCAGGCAATTATATTTATATAGGGATTTAGGGAACTTTACTTCAGGTTTAGTGCTGAATTAATGCAGCGCTTGTGTCACATTTACATTTGTAAGATGTTGGACGGGTCGGTAGCTCTCCTTGATAAGATGCTGATTTCGGTATTGTGTTGGCCAACGAAACCCCCCCTTTCGTCGGCCTGTTGTGTTTTTCGATGATGAGTCGGCGCCCCCTTGATTGCCGATCAGTTCCAGCTGATTAGTTGGGAGGGTTCGAGCACAAGAGGACTGAGCGGGGGACGGTTTGCCTTTGACTTCTCTCTGTCACTCTCCTCTCCTTTCTGTTGCTTTGCTTTTTCCCGCAGCACGCCCATAATCAGCGCCCACTTGGACTTGGAGGACGACGCAGATTTCGCCCGCCTCGTGAAAGGAAGGATTGAGAAAACGCTTCTTGGAGAGGCATGTCTTGCTTGACTCAGAACCACGCAGATAATGGACTGAACTTTTTTGCGTGTGTGTTTGTGATGAACAAAATGGAACACGAATACTTTGTATAATAAACCTAGTCTAGTCTCGTCTCGGTACGAAAAGCAGATGCTGAATGCTTTCAATGCGTTGCACTTCTGATGCTTTGTTGAAAACATTTTTTCCCTTTTCTTCGTCAGATTTCAGAGTACATCGAAGAGGTATTTCTTCCAGACGACTGCTTCATTCTTGTAAAGCTGTCCTTGGAGAGAATCCGGCTTCTTCGATTGGAGGTTAGTTCCCCCTTACAGGCCTTAAGTGGGTATTCAAGTGCATCAGTCACTGGCTGATAATAACGTCAATGTCTCGCCGTTTTATTGTTCTCCACAAATACTAAATACTGGACACAGCGGGTCTTAAAACTAAAGGTCATATCACCTGCATACAATCACGTGTAATGATAGCATTGAGCCCTCCTAGCACACATACCCTGGTGTTTCTCTGCACTTTAAATCGCAAAACTGAGCCAGCGTGGGCTTGAGGAGAAATTGTCAGCTTTCACTGTAGTGACAGGGGTGTTTAGCTAAATGTTTTTGTAAATTGCTAAATAGCTCAACATAGCTGAATCCCAGCTAAATAAAGCTAAAATATAGGTATGGTCTAAAAGAAAAAAAATAATGCAATGGCCTAGCCCAATATGTAAGCGTATCGGATCCCAGAAATGTGTCTTCAGGGCATATTTGATAAATGGCCTTGTCGTGTGTGACACATTGGGAAGCAGTGGTTTGTACTTATACCGCAATGATTTTCCACATTAAGTTAACTATCATTTGATTAAGTTCCTTGGTACAATTTTGCATGGGACATCAATGACAAAGGTGTGACTGGTGGGGGGAAGTATATATCAAGAAAATAATATAATATAGACCACTTTGTCTCTCCATCTCAGCAAAGGTTTGGGTCGGTGTGTGAATCGATGCTAATAGCACTTGGTGATTTATAATCTGGGTAAATTACGTCAACTTTACACAATAAAGCCAGCAACAGCGGTCAAAGTACTGTGATGTCCTGTGGGGAAATGGTGAAACACAACTGCGGTCAAACTGCAGCGCTCAAAGTTGCTCGTAAGCCACCGGTATCACTGAATAATCAGGGAGGTTACATTGGGCAATACCTTGCAACCCCTGGGTGTACTTGTGGTTAATAAAAACATAGTGTCGCTAGCAGGTTTTTCTGTATGCGACAGAAGGTTCCGGCGGTTCCGTAATCGCGCGAGGAACGCTTTCCTGGCGTGTCTTTGGTCCGGTCCGGTCTGGTCCATTTCGTAACGTTTGATGCGGCACCCTTGATCGTCTTGAGTCGCTACCTTCGGTTCTGCTCTCCTCCCTGCTGGCATAACTGCTGTAGTCCGTATGGTACGCGGTATCACTGGGTTCTTCAGTAAACACAGCGGTAACGTTATCTTTTTTCTTCCCCCTTGATGGGATGAATTGGAAAATATTCTTGTAGAAGAATTGGAAAAAAGCTTTGTTCTGTGACGGTTGCTAAACCAGTTCTAACTGAATTCTGGGGCACCTTTTTGCTCGTGGAGGGGGAGGCCAGTATATTCCAGTAGCCATTTTAGGTGACGTCAAATTGCCCATGTCAGTTTACGACCTGCTTCCAAAGAAAATGTACAGTGCAGTGAATTTTCTGCTGAAGACCTTGTACTACACTTGTTCAAAATGACCTCATTTGAAACTCATGACACTGTAAGTATATAGTTGACCCCAGTCATTGCAGCATAGACGCTGCTTAGAAAATGTATTACAGATGGAAAAATCTGTATATTGGGCTGTAATGTTTTTCCTTTGATTTAGTTTCCGCAGTGGTTTCTGTTGTTTTGTGACGCGTTAAAACTGACCCAACTGTTCCGGACCAGTAGAACCGCTGACACATTCAGCCTTTTGGCTGCAGGTCAATGCGGAGACCGTGCGCTACTCCATCTGCATGTCCAAGCTGCGAGTGAAGCCCGGTGACATCGCGGTCCATGGGGAGGCCGTGGTGTGCGTGTCTCCTCGGGAGAACAGCAAAAGCTCCATGTACTACGTCCTGCAGACTCTCAAGGAGGAGCTTCCCAAGGTAGGACAGAAAGCATGCTGCATCACTATGGGCAATTATCAGCAATTTATTGTGGGTACAGTGAGTTATTCTTTTGCTTGGGATTGCAAAGAAAACTAACTTTTTCCCAATATGATATTTGAAGATAATACAAACTGGAGTAAAATAAAAACTTCATTTTCATCTAAATAGTTTCTGCTAAATGGGTGTCTGTCTTTCATTTTGATCAGTTTCTACCATGTCCTTGGATCATTAAAGCAGCTACTTAAAAACAGGCTTTGTGTCAAGCACTATATGTGCACATATTTTGTCTAAATGGCAGGTTTATTTTCAAGGAATTAATGAATAATTACATAGTCTTAAAATGTTGGCAAGAAAAGAATAGTTTTATGTGCTTGGATACCAAGATTCATTCCATCCGTTTAAATCGTGTTTGTCACATTTTTCTCTTCTCCTCCTTTTCTGTTAGATCGTAGTGCAGGGTATTCCAGAGGTATCAAGGGCCGTCATTCACATTGATGAGCAGAGCGGTAAGCGGAAGTACAAGCTTTTAGTAGAGGGTGACAACATGCGAAGTGTCATGGCAACGCACGGGGTCAATGGTGGAAGGACGACGTCAAACAATACCTACGAGGTAAGGGTCTTTTTCTCTACATGGACATCGTATTTTTTTCAAGAGAGCTAGACATTTTAATTCTTGCAATATACCGCAATAATTTAAATCAATTTTTCTCGCGAGTTTGCCTGCCTCTGGAAAAAGTGAAAATGACATGCGTCTCATAGAAAGTGGACTGGTTCTTTATTGTAGGTTGAGAAAACTCTGGGTATCGAGGCTGCGAGGTCAACTATAATCAATGAGATTCAATACACCATGGTGAACCATGGAATGAGCATAGACAGACGGCACGTCATGCTGCTGGCCGATCTCATGTCATACAAGGTTTGTCAGAAAGAGGTTCAGCGTTTCACTGACGGTTACTAAGCCACACTTGGACCGTTAATACAGACACTGAGGTTTAGACTTGTCGGTTGCAGTGCTTATATCCAGGGCTCAAACTCAAAAAGCGCTGTGATATA
>JAOYSI010029989.1:19379-31445 GCA_025775065.1 Hiodon alosoides
ATACAGACACTGAGGTTTAGACTTGTCGGTTGCAGTGCTTATATCCAGGGCTCAAACTCAAAAAGCGCTGTGATATAGATTTAAGAAAAATATTTCCCCTAAGTTGCTTCTTCACAAACCCTTTGGCTATGAACTAAAAAACGTATCAGGTTAATGTATATAACGTGCCGTTTTGCCTCAACATGCCTCACAAAATGTCCTTTATTGCATGATGCAGAACTAAAGCTTTCACGTTAACAAACATTTCATTTAAATAAACGTTTCCTTTTTACTATAATTTTTATTGAGCTTAACAGTAGCTAGCTAACTTTACATTTCTAGCTAGTTTCATTAGTGGTTTCTGGTGGCTGCTAAGGTTAAACACTAGTTAGCAACTGATCTCAGGTGCAATGTGAGAGATGAAAACAACACAATACAGTTGTGGAGCCTCCATGTAGCTGATTTAAAAAAATATATACGGTATAGAATAGGTTTGCGCGCCAGGAAACATCTTTGAGAATAAGCTCTGCCTATGTCTATAAATCATGCTTCACATTTTCTCTGTAGGGAGAAATTCTAGGGATCACCAGGTTTGGACTGGCCAAAATGAAGGAAAGTGTCTTGATGCTGGCTTCATTCGAAAAAACAGCGGATCATCTTTTTGATGCAGCGTACTTTGGACAAAAAGACTCTGTCTGTGGTCAGTGCATCTTCTATTTTTTGTAATTGAATGGGTTTTTGCACCTTCGTGAATATGTGAAATTGCGCTGGAAGTGTTTGTACATCTGGGGGATTTGTAGTTGCTCCTTATGTCTCGCGGGGTTGAGTGAGTTAGATTTAGCAGAACTGCGCGATTTCTCATTGGGGTCCTCCAGAAGGACTGTTATCTGAGCACCTGACTCTGATTGAGTCCAGATGGTTCAGCCCAACTTGAGCAATGAAGTGTTCCAGATCCTTGTTAGCATGGCCTTTGGAGTGGTTTTGTGCATGCCACAGAGAGGCAAAGACAGGTTGGTGATGTTTGTTTGTAAGTAAGTGTAGGCCGTGGAGAGGAGCGATTCCCAGGAACAGTGTTTTTTTTGTTTGCCAGCCAATTCGGGCCTTTAGCTACATCCGTTAGAGTATCATGAGCCCCAGGGCTGTGAGGAGGTCATTTTCTCCAAGATAAGGGAGTTTGTTATGGTGGGGATTTAGTTATTACGTTTGAAGAAAATGTATTGCATACACATTAATTGGGCTCTTGTGATATTGTTGTATAGCTAGTTGTGTTAGTGCACGATACATTTCGTCACCTGGCAACCAAGAAGGACTTGGATGCTCTTGAATTGCAATAAAGGGTAGCGAGGGCATTGCGACTAGGTCTTTTGTATCTCTCTCACATTAGTTATGAAGGAGGATCTAAATAAACTTCATTGTATCAGTATAGACAAAGGCGAACTCGTGGGGTTAAAGGTTACTCTTTTTTTTTTTTTTTTCCCCTATGGGATTTGTACCGAAGAACTGTAATGGGTAATGTCAGCACAGTGAGAGGGCAGCGGGAGAATTCAGAGAACTTTTCATTCACACTAAGAGGATTAGTCGCGTCCTCAAGCACGCCAGTGTTAAATACATTTTTAAATAGGCTGTGTAACAATGGGCTAAGTTATGTTTTTTTAAATGTTTTTAGGAACAATATAGATTTCAAGCTTTTCTCTGTGTATTTTTAAAGGCTGTTCAGAAATTGATTGTCTTTTTAAAGCATGGATGGTTTTGCAGAAGATTTTTGCAGAAGATAAATCAAATGTATGTTCACTCTTCTGGGGAATATTTACATATTGGCGTAACCTTTGTTGGGCCAAAATGGCTTCCCATTAGATCAGATCATATATATATATATATATATATATATAGATAGATAGATAGATAATTTCTGAAATGGCTATTTTCTGTATTCTGATATTTCTTCCTAGGTGTATCGGAATGCATTATTATGGGAATCCCTATGAACATTGGAACTGGACTTTTCAAACTGTTGCACAAAGCAGAGAAAGACCCCACACCGCCCAAGAGACCCCTGCTGTTCGACAACACTGAGTTCCACATCCCCGTGATCACGTAGTGCAGTTGTTGATGGGAGCTTCTGTTTTCTGGGTTGAGAAGGTGACTTCTCTGATCGTTTGCTGAATAAAAATGCTCTGTAATTGTGGGGTGTGTTGGTTTGGGGTTGAAAGGTTATTTTCGAAGGGTTTTGGATGTGTGCCGTTACAGTTGATAAAGGCTGCCCCTTCCGTGGTGTGACTGGTAAGTTTAAAAAAAAACTAAAACTAACTAAAGTCTCCACAAACAAATGCTTTTTTTTTTGGTCAAATCTATGCATAATGACTTCTCCAGATAATTTCGGATTGTCTTGTTTGTTTTTGCTGGTTGCAATGTAAGGTGGTCCTGTCGTAAGGCATACGACTAAATACCCTTTCCCGAAGGCACTGAACAGAATGGGTGCCGAAAATGAAATGATCATTTCATCCATGGTTGACACTATAGCACGGAGGGGGAGAAGGATTCTCACTGCTGCGATATGTCAAATGAGATTTGTTTGTTCTCCTTCTCATCTATTCAGTTGTCATTACCATGGTTTCTGAGTGTCTGTATAAACCACTGGAACAACAAAAAAACACACTGGGTGAGGCATTCGTAAAGCATGCTTTTCATAAGCCTGTTCCATCATGGACCGCTGAAGTTCTCAAATAATGCTCTCCATGAATAATGAATGCGCTCGCTTTGTTGTGACGTACATGATGTTGATGTGCAAGACAAGGATGAGCTCTTTGCCTTTGGCCTTCGATTTAGATTCTCAGTGCCCCAGCCTTGACAATAATGAGTAGGTGCTGTCCGCTTGGCTTAAATGGCGGCTATACGGACTTTTGTTCATATTCGAGTTTTATTATTCTGTTGAAATTTTAAACCAGCGGTCTGTTGTGAGAGTTTCGTTTTTGTTTTTTGGTGTTTTTACACTCGCACTTCATAAATGGAGATGGGTGATTTGCCCATGTTGCCATTCGGTTGTTTCTGTCGTTAAAGCTGCTAGCATGAAACGGAAACTGTCAATGTAAGGCATTTGTTTTTGTTTTTTCTCAAGCTGTTGTACATTTAGTAAATGTACAAAAAAAGGGGATGTATTGAAGGTCATTTTATTTCTTTAATGCATAGAGATACCCTGATGATTTGCTTATTTCTCAACTTTGTAATATGTGTGTAAATATTTTCAAATATATTGGACATTAATAAAATGTAAGTGTGCTCTTTCACATCACTTGGCTTTGGTATGATTTTTAATCCAGATTTTTCTCCAGGTTAATTTCCGTGTCTTGTTCTTTATTCATTGGTCTTGGTCATTTACAATCAGTTCCTGCTTTTCATCAGAAAGCAGAGCTTTCCTTGTTTGAAATGTCTGATGAACTAAACTGAAAGTCAGCTTCCAGGTTTGTTTTTATTGTTTTTATCTTACATACTGATCTGTAAAGCTAATGCTGTGAAAGGACTTCTCTGTATGGCGTTGATCAGCCGTGTGTGTGACCCAGGGAGATCTTCTCGGGGAGATCTTCCCTGTGTTCCAGCCTCAGACTCTTCTGTGGGGCTTCCTCATATGCTTCCATCTTCTGGATCTGGTCTAGGTGTCCACCTGGTTTCGGAGCATTACATGTTCCACCTTTATAAACCATTTATTGCTGTATAATATTTCGACAGACCCTGTCAGCCGTCTGGTTATTTGGAATTTCTCCCCAGTTGCTGAGTGGCAGTAGTATTTTTGTCTCTGTTCACAAGCACTAAACCCAGCTATGTCCCAGTTGCTCTCATTTAGCACGCTACAGGATACAGAGTTGCTAATGGTGGTTCAGCACAAATTTGAGGTGAGCCTAGGCTTTTCCTGGGCTGTGTATGGGGCTCCAGTGGTATACTTAAGCAATTATTACACTAGCTGGCACAACCGAGGTTTACCCTGCATGTGAGGCTATTCATCTCCCAGAGACTGGAGCGGTAGATGACAACCTAGTTCACCCTTGGGTAAATGTGTGCCAATGAAACCTAGCAGAAAGACAATGCGAAAAATAATCAGATTAGGCTGACGTGTCTGTTCTACTCCATTCCACAAGCACAACCTCTCCCTCTTTCTGTAATTCGTGCTTGTGTAATGTTAGATGACATACTTTATACAGCAATTTTTGTACACATCTGCTTGCATGAAATTAATTTTCTGCACATACTTGAAATTGAGCATATTACAATCTTGTTTAATTGCTTAGCAGTCCTGTCCTTGCAATTAATTTCCCATGGATGTAATTTCCTTTGCTGTACATATACACTTCAATTTAAGTGTTATACAAAATGCTACAAATGACATATGTTACAAACACCTTTTACAGCTTGCTCTATAACATTAACAACATATGCTATTCACATTTCAGATAAAACAAAGAATTAGCAATGCAAGAAAACATAATTATATTGTTTCCAGAATTCTCTTACTGCCAAAGACACACAGTTACATTCTGTATTTTTTAGAAAAATATTTAAGGTGTGATTGTTAGTGTTGTTTCTGATTGATACTAACATGGTCAGCCTGCTTTAAATGTGAACACTAGTAAACTTTTTGAAACATACTTTTCAAAGTACAAAAATCTGCTTCCTCTAAAGTAATCGCTCTAATAATGCACATTCACAAGATATCTCTTTAAATATTTTGACATATTTACAACTTTAGCATTTACCTTGAGGTCCCTTTAGCTTAGATGCTTAATCTTGATATCAAATGTTCTATCTAAAATATGGAATATATTCATTTCAAACAAGAGCCACTGCTTGCAGGCAACTCAGTGTTGAGTGTTGACATTTTTTCCTCAACGAAAGCGGTAGATGTCTCCCCACGCGATTTCTCTGAGGCGGCATTCTGAACTTGGACCTTGGCGCCGGACTTGGTTCCCACTCTCGGCATGTCCCCTAGGAAGGCTTCCTGTCTGGTGAAGTGCACGCTCAGCTTGGGCCTCTCCGTGGCAACAGCGGGCTGGTTTGGTTTTCTGAGGCAGCGCGAGAGGGTGGACACACAGTTCTTCTTGAAGTTCTCGTTCATGAAGGCGTACACAATGGGGTTGTTGAAGGAGTTGAAAAAGCCGATCGCCTGAACAATGGCGATGATCATGTTGACCGTCACCTCGTCAAAATTCTTCTCAAGGTCATCTAGGAATGGGAATGGGGGGTGGGGTGGTAATGTATACCTTAGAGAATCTACCTTCCTGAATCTAAGGGCTTACTAAGTGTGGTTCAATCTTTGGAGGGTTATATACTTACGATACTCGAACAGCATGTGCACTGTATGAAAAGGAGCCCAACAGACAGTGAACAGGAGCACTATTGTGATCATCATTTTCACAGCCCGCTTCTTCTTTCTGGAACATGACAAAACAACCTCCTTTAGTATGGTTAATTGGCAGGATTAAATGGCAGGATTTTTCAAAGCACTTGGTAGTCCAGGTCGTGAACTTAATGTTTGATGCACTGTAAACACTCCTATTACTGCACCGCAGCTTTTAAGTATGACTTAATTCACATTATTGCTGACTCAGTTTCCGTGCGTTTTATTCTCTAAAATGCAATGTTGTTGTCATGCATTTAATATTTTAGTTGCCAAGCAAAGCCTAGCACATTGTACTCCCCACAGTTCAAAGACTCCTGGTGTAGAAGCATAATATTGGTGATGTCCTATAATTGGGCTTTGGGCGCAATTCAGTAATCATGGATATTGCAGACCAAGAGGGGAAAATAAAATGCTTTGGACCTAAACCATCAGAGGCTTGAGAACCAACCTTGAGATTTTGTTGATTTCTCTGTGGTTCATTGTGCTCAAGATGGTGGAGTCCCCGACCCGCTTGCGAATCCAAAGCTCAATCCCTATCCTGGTGTAGAGGATGAGCATGGCGGCCAGGGGCAGGAGGAAGAGCGCCACCAGGATGAAGGTGGCGTACACCTGCCGATGGGTGAGCGACCGCCAGCCCTCCTGGCAGCAAACGTGATGGCGGTCGTACAGGAAGTCATACTTGACCTGGCAACAAAATCGGCAGAGGTGTATTAATCGGCTTCATGGATAGTAAAATCACTGAACCGTGACGCAAATGACTATGGCTTTGTCATCGCATGCATCCCTCGTTGACCAACTTCCCTGGCCATTTATACTTGAAGTTTAGGTTTTTTTTATATCCGAAGCGATTTACACCGCCTGCCGTTTCTACATTCAGCCACTTACACAGCTGGATATTCAGACCCTTGCTACCACAACGTAATGTGATATTTTGCATGTTTACTGCTTTGACCATTGTCATATTGTTTGAATTTGCTTGAGGGGTCTCAAGCACATTGAGGGTTTTTTTAAATAGAAAAGTCCCTGACTATAAGCATAATTGACAGATTGAAACTAGAAGTCATCAGTATATATTATTTATATCCAGACTACTCCTAAAACCAATCCAATCCTCCAGTAATGAGCACATTATCTTCTAAGCAGGCAGAAAGTTAATGACTGACCCTGCACATGGCTGATTAAAATTGTAATCCTGATCTTTGTAAGACCTGTGCAGCTTTACTAAATGAACCCAGACTCGTGGTCATTGTTCACTGAAACAAGATTCATCTTTCAATGTGTTTACGACCCAAGGGGTTTCATTTGGACCTGAAAGTGAAACAGCCATTGGCATTCTAGCTGCCAAATTGCTTTATGCCAATCATACAATATTTGTTATATAATGTTTATTATTTAATTATTTTACATTATATCATATTTTTTTGTCATGACATATTAATGTAAAAAAAATGAAACGTTATTAAATACAGTTATGTAAAGTGCGAGTAGTGGGTTGACAAACTTTTTATTTGATTCCAGTCAAAGCTGTAAAATAGATCAGAAGCCATGTGATTATTATTATCACGTATTTATGGAAATGTATTATTACATAAATAAATGTAAAATATTTTGAGTCTTGGAATAAAAACAAATGAGCTTTGCTTTACAATAATTTCAATAGCGTAAAAAAAACATTTTTGGCGCTTTACGTGTTAGGATAGAG
The DNA here is from genome assembly GCA_025775065.1 of Hiodon alosoides. NCBI lineage: Eukaryota > Metazoa > Chordata > Actinopteri > Hiodontiformes > Hiodontidae > Hiodon > Hiodon alosoides. Next base: position 26,450 of record JAOYSI010029989.1, read on the forward strand.
TTAGTACATTCAAGGACTGTAGTTTTAGGCATTTGCTGCACTGACCTCTAACTGTTGTACAAACAACATTGGAGATCCAACAATCACAGCCGCAACCCAGACAAGACCTGTTCAGGTAGGTGAAAAACGTTTGTTAGGATGACTACATCACCGAAAAATATAATTAAACAAAAATTTCTGTTGAATGGAAAAATAAATTGAACTCTGACATGACTGGAAACAGACGTGCATCTGTTAGTGTGTGTTTTTTGTTATGCTGCGGACCTCATTTTCCTCCTTACTTGGGAACCACTTCACGGTACACACTCATCTTTACTGCTACTCAAGAATTAGAAAAAATGACGGCTGGCTGTTCTCATGACAACTTCAATGATCATATAGAAAATCCAAATGGAATGTTTTTACAACTTATTTAAATGTCTAATGTGCCGCTATTTATTAACCCATATTATTTATTATGAAGCCATATTCGCCGCCCTACCTAACATTTTGTAAGCTCTCCGCTGTGTATACTGCCTCTTCATTTTCAAAGGGTAGACAATCCCCTGGTATCTCTCCACGGCGATACAGGTCATGGTGAGGATGCCAGTAACTATGGCCGTCGTCTGCACAAAGGGGACAGTCTTGCACACCAGGACTCCTAAAACAGGAACAAAAATTTTTGAGCATGAGTTTGAGCATATGCCTATGGTTTTAGGTAATGAATGCAATGTGTGTCAAGTAGACTCCACAGTGATCGGATTGCAGAGGGTAGAACGCTGGAAATAATGTGATTTCATGATGTATTTCAGGATCAATTATTTATTAATTGCTAATCGTATGAACTATTAGCAATATGTTTTGTTATATGACAATCTAATGCAATAGTGCTTTCTTGTTCTGCCTAACTATAGGTAGGAAACAAAAAAACGTAAAGTAAAAGGGTAATAGATTACACGCAGTCATTGTGTAGCCACTCATATATGACAATCCACATGTGAAATATATCCCTTCCTAGCGGTCCTGCCTGAGTGTACATAAAAAAAGGTTGGTTCTGGAGTCTGGCATTATGCGTCCACATGGCTACACAGAGACTTCAGTGACCCTGGACAGAGTGTAAAAATGGTGCACATTTGGTGCTTTTTACGAGGAGCTACCCCAAAGGTTTGGGAAAAAGGATGAAAGGCATCATTGCCATCATCCTCAATCGTCGAAGATAGCCACAGGAGAACTTTACCGGACTGGATTACCAAGTTGCTGGGCACAAACCCTTGGCAACATTTTGGAACAACCTGTTCATGTTTCCAGAGATGGAAAGAACACAGTTAGTGGAGGGATATGACACGAGCTTCCGCTTCGTTCAAAATAAATGGATGTGCACTCATATGAAGGAGAGCCCAAGCAACGCCACAGCGTGATTTTGACAATAAGGTCCTGGTTCACTAGGTTCTGACTGTTCCATGATAGCGATGAGGTTGTGCTTAATGTTGGGTAGCTATTACATTTTGATGATAAGGATTTTACTGTGTGCAAAACAATTTTAGATTAGAAAGCCACAATGCAGTGGCATTTCAACAACATAACAGAAATTGCAATTTACTTGTCTAGCTCCAATGACCTATCTATGACAGGCCCATCTGGCAATTAGTTCTCACAAAAGGAGGCTCAACCCTATCAGGGCTCATTATGAAACCAAACAATAACACGATATTGGGGAAAAGGAATTTCTCTCGAGCTGTTTTTGGATGATTTTTTCCAATAACCTGAATATGAATATTTTCCTTTGCTTATGTTATGTACATTTTTATACCTCTAACTTGGAAAAGGACTCAACTTTGGGCAAGCAAAAGTTAAAGTTCTGTCATAGGTGATTGATTGACATGTTGATTGATGTACTGGACTTGCAGGTTCAAAACCCTGATGTTGATGTGGTCCCTCATGGCTAGTCGCTTCAGAAAAGAACACACTTTTTTAACTAAAGTGTCAAATTGTAAGATTAGCAATTATCTCGGGATAAGGGAATCAATAAACCTTACATCACGACAAACCAACAAAATAGCAACAATATTATATAACCTCATACTATCACATATCTGCATCAATTTCCTAATAATACAATGAGTTAAATGGAAAATTGAATTAAGTTTATTGATATAATTCGGGCCTTTCAACACCCTGGTCCTGGAGATCCTGGGAGTATGTTTTTGTTCCATCTGAGCATTTAAGGGTTTGAATCATACGGAGCCCCTCTGGTGACACCACTTAGTAACGCCTGGGATAATAATTCGTCGGAACGAGATTATTTAGTCGTGGCCTCTGGATATTTTTTTTAACAGTTGATGTCGCCAGAGGAGCTCCTTAGATCTAAATTTTATCTAAATCATGTAGATCTAATTGTTGCACTAATCCACTCAACTCTGAGTATATTTTTAGCTGGGACCAAAACCGCTGATTGCACTTTACATTACTATATTTAATAGTTTTATTTTATTTTTATGAGTAGAAGAAATAATATATTTACAACAAGAATATTTAATGTTATTAAAATGCAATTTTAAAAGCGATTAAATGGGGTTGTCAAAGTTTTGATTTGGTCCCAGCCTCAGTCTTTTCTCATATTGTTGAGGTTGATGGCTATTTAAAAATAGCTGAAAATTATTACGGGAAAAGGGATTCATAACACAACTGATTAAATAAATATGTACATTTTGAAAAAAGTGCTTTTGTTGCCGCAAATTCAACACGCGGTATATTCGCGTTTGTAGTCTAATGCCGATCGGCGCATTATTGCTTAATACTATTTCAAACTGTGTGTCCCTGAATCCCCCATTTTAACTTCTAACTACTTACAGAAACAGAAAACGCTATTAAATAGGCTAAATGAGTTAAGCCGGTTGTCAAAGTTTTGATTTGTTCCCAGCCTAAATCCAATTAAAATACATTTAATTGGCCAACATCCTTTGCAAACGCGACTCCACCACACTTTGACTTTGCACCTGGTGACTGGTCAGAATCCTACATTACACCGTTTGATTAATTTCTAAATCACATTATTTGACTTCTATACTATTACTATCAATATATCACAGTTAGGTTTTTATTTCATACCAGTAAACAAGTAGATATAAATCGGAAACATGTGTATTCATATGTAACGTGAACCCAACATTTGAAAACACATCCATAACGCATTGCATGTAAACATTCTACAATGTGCATTTGCTTAGAAATTATATGCGAGACACTTTCAGTTTTTGTTTACTAATAATACAATGAAAGCGTGCAACATATTCTGTGCATCGTAGATAATAACAACTTACCTCCAAGCCACTCGGAAGAAATGTTCTGAAGTAAAGTGAAAGGTATGCAGAAAAAGGTAATAAGAAGATCGCTCACTGCCAGAGAACATATAAAGATATTGGTAGCAGTCTGCATGGCTCGTTTTCGTAAAACAATGTAAACCACTAAACTGTTTCCAACCAGAGCCAAGACAAAAATTATTGCATACATAATCACAAATGTTGTTTTCGCACTTGCTGGCAGCTCGGGGATGTACACGAGAGGTTGTACATTGTAAGTGTCAATGAAGTCTTGACGAGAAAGATTATAAACCTGAAGAAGGCGTTTCAGCACTTCTGGAGTTATTTTCGTTGTCACGACTTCGATAGATGTTGCCATGCTGCAGTATCAACTCTTAAAATTGTAATCAAAGAGGAAAAACAGCGAAAAAATGAAACCCTAAAGTAAACCAGCGTGGAGCTATTTTGCTCGTCTTGCAAGCAGACACGCAGTGCTGATCATATCAGCCTTATAAAGCAAGACTCTCGCTGGAAAATACAGCATACCGCGGAGAGACAAAGAGAGTTGGGACGACCTTTCTGATTCATTCACAAAGCAAACTCTATGGCAGCAGCAGTAGCCTTTAGGTTGTAATTATTCTCCGCTGATGGTTCGTTTGCTTATTTTTTTATTAATATTCATTTTTTTTCAACAACCGAACAGCCACAATTTTACAATATAAAGCAGTTCAGTTATTCCACGTAAATTTTCAATTACCTCAACATGTAGTCTAGGTTACAACACAGTACATTATATTACAGATGTAAATAAAATTCAGATATAACAATTTACCACTTCTACTATTCCAAATAAAAATAAGATAATGATTTTGCATTTGGGCACTGAAATAGTTGAAACTCATAAAAGAACGACCAAATTGAATAATTCTGAGTTATTTTATCGGTAGCCAATAAATAGTAATGCAAATGATTCCAGATTCTTGTCTTACATTTACTCAATTAGCCATGCTTAGCGAAATATTTAATTTAATTTACATAATACAATTTTAAAAGCTCAGGATAACACATGAATCCTAGTGAAGGAACTTGAATTTGTTTATGCATGTTAATATTGAGTATCAGTCCAACTGTATTTTTTTATATTATATTAATTATATTTTATTCATCACAATATTATTGTCAGTAGTTTTACGTTTAGGTGGGTTTACGGTGACATAAAATTTTCTTTATGAGCTTTTATTCACATGTAAATAAACGTACACATGTAAGTCCACATTGTAAGTCCACATTGTAATCGAATTCATGATGTTTTAGCTTTGAACTGGTTTTGTTAAGGTGTAGCGTTGAGGTGTAGCATCATTTATCTGACCATTGTCAAACCAGGGGTGTGCTGATTTTGCTTCTGTTGCAACCCTTGATTGTTTGAGTAGTATCACCAGATGATCTCACAAGTAAACCATACTATAGACTTTTTCAACGGATAAAACAGAACGTTGTGACAACCTCAGGACCTCTCCCTACTTCTGGCAGACAAACAGCTGTAACTATTTACAAAAGGTGTAGCCTGTATTTCAGACAGCTACCAGAAGTTGAAGACTCGATACCTATTTCACAAAAACTGTGGTACTGGGTTGTTGGATATTGACCAGCTGTCAGTGGCAGGCATAAGTAGTGAAGTAATCGTAGATCACTCATAGAGGTCAGTGCGGGATATAATA
>JAOYSI010030000.1:0-31442 GCA_025775065.1 Hiodon alosoides
ACAATTTTTGGGTTAATTCATTTTGCTTTTCTTTTTTTCACCTGCCCCCCCCCCCCCCCCCCCCTCCTTTTTAATGGTGTTGGTTGTTTGACAGAATAAACCAGACATGTCTGCCAGTGAAGGTTGAATAAGCTAGTAGACCTAATAATTGTATTGGCTGTATGTATTTTCCTTCAATTCACTTATTTGGTCACATCAGGTGTGAACCCCTTACATTATCATTTAGTGTTTATTATGTTTAAATTCACCCGTTTATAGAGCTGAATAGATAAATGGGGGGAAACAATCTTACTTTTTATTAAGTAGTTTATGTGTTTCTCTGCAGTTTGAACATAACCAACTGAGATAATGAGTTGAATGCAATCCAGTCTCTTTTGAGCCACCCATCTCTTTTACACTCTACAGGCCACAGAGCCTGCCTGAGAGGTTGAGTGCCGATTTCATGTGAGGCATGTTCCTCTCGAAGGAGCTGGCAGCCTGTAGGCTGCTCATAGTGCTCAGTATGCAAGATCCTATAGTGTTTGGCTATGGAAATATAATTTAAGCTGAGCACTATTTTAAAAGGGTCAACAGAGATACTGAGATTTGAGCCAATGAACCTCTAATCCTCATGGGCCCATGTCACTTCAGGATCCAATGAAAAATTTAACTAAACAAACCTGAACAGGCGTGAGTCCTCCCGGTCTGAACCTGAGTGACAGGTTAGCCACTGGCTGTGAAGCAATCCGATTCCTCCTCTTATATGTGGGAGGGGAATGGAGGGCTCTCTGGGTAACCCTGAATATGATCGAAGCATATTGCAATGTCCATGGCCCCTGAACCTGCCATGCAGTGGGCTTCTACCATGTTGTAGGTCAATAGCGCCTGGCTTTAATGTAGGAAATCCTGAGCTTGAGCTTATGTAACCGGCAAGGGGATCTGGGATTTATTCAGAGTAGATCCCTCAATGTACAGCAACCCATTTCATTTGAGGATTTAGTGATAACCTTTCGCTCTCTCTTTCACCCCTCCTCCCTCTGTAACTTTTCCGTCTCTTATTCAGACCTCTTCCCTCTCTCTGTAACCCTTCCCTGTCTCATTCAGAACTCCTTTATTCCTCTGTAACCCTTCTCTGTCTCATTCAGACCTCCTCCCTCTCTCACACCTCCCTCTAGGATTGGAGTTCCCCATGTTTTAAATGGACTTCCAGCAGAACAGGTTTTTGGTCTTCTTTTTTTGTTAGAGTAGAAAGTTTTTTTTTAAAGTTTTTTTCTAAGCTAACTTAAATATCCCCTTCTAAACCCCAAACTGTGTTGCATCAGTTTAGAAGAAGTGTAAGCAATGTTAGCTACCTGCCTTGCTGTGCAAACTGTTTATGTTCTCTTGCTGATAAATTGCTGTTTATTGATTTTTTTTCTATTCTTACAGGCTTAATCTTTAACAAATATTTCTAGACAATATGAACCATTCTGAAAAACACCCATTACAAAGCAAGCTTGCTATTTTGTTTCCTGTCCATTTCTTTTTGGGAAGTGACAAATGACTGCCTCCCCCCCTAGATTTGACCTGTGGTTTCAATGTTTGTGTTTCTCTGAAACTCTGTTTTGCCTGAAGAGGAAATTCTGGTTTGATATTGGAGCTGGATGGCACTATTTCTGATTATACAGGCTGGCACGTGTATGTAAATGTGTAAATCATTCAAAGGTCTATAGTAGTAATTTTCCCATTCTGCTCTGTTGCAGTTTGATTAATTAGGCCCAGGCTATCAGGGAGAATGTGATGCAGGGTCTTCTCTGTTGGGATGATTCATAGTTTTACACTATAGCCCCGGACAGCACCACAGCAGCAGTGCCGTAAAGAATTCCCTTCTAACTAGCTTGCTCGGAGGCTGGTGACAAATGGGCTGACATTTTCATGATCATGGGCTGTTTCCTTTCCTTCCAGGTGTCACCTGTCAGCTGGTAAGGGTGAATCCTGAGGCTGTGTCCTACCCCGGTGATACCATTATCCTGCGCTGCAGTTTTGCTAATACTGGTGACATACAGTTGACACAGGTGAGTCCACACCAAGGTCTCTATGTTGCCATAGAAATCTGTAGTTTGTGAAACTAGGCAAACTGTTTCTCCAGAGTCTAAATGTCTCCCTCCACCCCACAATAATGGCCTACCTTGTTCCATAGGTGTCCTGGGTTTGGGAGTCCAAAGAAGGCAAGCGGGAGAACATTGCCGTCTATCACCCTACTCATGGGGCGAGCTACCCCTCTTCTCCCCTTAAAGGGAGGGTAAATTTCATCGAGGATTCCCTGGATAGTCCCTCTATTAGAGTGACTGACGTGAAGATGTCTGATGCTGGGAAATATGTCTGCGAATATGCAACCTACCCCAATGGGAACGCTCAGGGAACCACCTCTCTCATCATTCTGGGTCAGTGTTCATTTCTCCTGGAGTGTTTATCTGAGGCACTTCTACAAGGCCCTGAGCTGACATTGTGAGCAGTCCTCCTCATTATACAGGCATAATGGCTTCACAGAGTCTCTCCACCCCTCTATTGATTTCTCTTACTCTGACACTCCATTTCTCTCCTCCCAGCCAAGCCCAAGAACTCTGCTACTGTGGTCAATGTGACTGCAGGGACAATTCCACAGGTGGTCGCCCGCTGTGAGTCAGCCGGCGGAAATCCGGAGGTACAGATTTCCTGGGAGACTAATGTTGGGGGCAACGAGAGCACCACGTCGAAGTTGGGCAACGACAACACTTTCACTGTGACCAGCGAGTACCGCCTCGTCCCCACTCATGTTGACAACGGCAAGAGCATCAGCTGTGTGATGAAACACCGGACACTGAAAACACCTCAGATATTTCCCATGAAATTGGCCATTGAGTGTAAGAGCAGTGCTTTTGCCATACAGTTTGCATACCTTCAAGACTCTCAATGTCCTCCTTTCACCAGCTGCATCTCTTACTCCCTATCTCAGATCCACCAAAAGTGTTCATTGAAGGAGAGAGTAACTGGTACAAGGGGCTTACCAATGTGGTCCTCACCTGTCGGGCCAATGGGAACCCAACTCCTACAGTCGTATGGAAAACGTAAGTGTTTTCAGCATGGGTGATCCTATTTATCTTAACATTTAGCATAGTGTTGACACTTCTCTGGCCTTTTCTCTTGTCTTTCAGTGCATCAGGCTTGATTCCGAGCACAGTTCGGACCACTGGAGACAAACTGACCGTGCTAAAAGTGGAAGAAGCGGTGAACACGACCTTTGTGTGCGTGGCTCAGAACCGCCTGGGCCTTGTGGAAGAGAAGTTCACTCCAGAGCTTGGCGGTGAGGGGCACCTCTGAACACGCAGTCTGATAATGAAGGCCACATGCCAGTGTCTCCCTCAGCTCCTCCTTTATTTGCACACCAAGACCTGGCTGTGGGTTGGTGTAGCACGCTGGGGCGCGCACGGTCTGCGAATGGCCAGAGATGGGGGGTGGATTTTATTTAGCATTGTCACAACACATACATGCAGCAAATGTAATGGAAAGGACTAAACTTAAGTATGGAAAGAACCAAAATAAAATAGCTTTTTAGCTTTTAAAAATCAAAATGCTCACATCGAGCCCCCACATTTCCATGCCAATTCACTCAGCCCATACCTCTTTTAGCCAGCTCTGCTGGCACTCTATTAAATGTCTTTTCCATTGTACACACCTGAGTGTGGTCTAATTTGTGCAACCACACTCTGGTGCGGAATGAGGCCCTGGCTGTGTATATGGCCCCAAGGCTTGGCTGTCAGTCAGAACTTAAAGGGCTTAAGGTTGTGGTCTTTTGGATCCTGGGATCTGATCAATTCTTTGTTTAATTCCGCTACACTCTCCATCTCTAAATATCTGCAGCAAACCTTGCCAACCAGTTGGTATCGGTCTCTGCATCCAAGTCACAAGGCAGCAATGTAAGCTGTGTGTGTTGGCACAGGGGACCCCTGACTGAGTATCGAACCGGGGTCCCGTAGGCACAACCTTCTTACAAGCAAAATGATACGCTTGTTGAGCTAGAGAATCAAGTCAAGTCTCAAGGCTCAGGAAATCAATCAAACCCTTGTTTTGACTCCAGGGGGTGATGTTTTTTTAGTGTAATCATTTAGTGAAAATTATCCACTACATAATCCCAAAGTAATTTATGGAGTTGAGTTTCATGGCCCAGTCAAGATATCTTCACTGTGGTTTACAGAATATTTAAAAAGTATTTGTATTTGTCTGTATGTAAACCGTCTTTGTGACATGGAAACGTGAAAAGCACTCTATAAAAATAAATTGATTGATTGATAGTGCTGGGAATAACATGTCACTCTTCTGATTTGACTGGATAGAGCTGGGTAAAATTTGTATGTAATGACATGTCACTCTTCTGAGGTGACTGGATAGAGTTGGGTAAAATTAGTATGTAATGACACGTCACTGTTCTGAGGTGACTGGATAGAGCTGGGTAAAATTAGTATGTAATGACATGTCACTAGGTGACTGGATAGAGCTGGGTAAATGAGTATGGAATGACATGTCTCTGTAATGAGGTGACTGGATAGTGTTTTGCCCCTGTGTGTCAGTAATTTCACATAAAAGGAAACGTTATCTGGTTTTCTAATTGGTTTGGATTGAGGAAGAAAAACTAGAGGAAATGGTTTGGTAGCATTGTTTATTCACCTTCCCTGGGTTTGATGGTTTTCTAGGTAACATTAGCGTTTTCAGTGAAGAATCAGTGCCCCTCACTGTTGCGTTTGTTTTCAACGAATTCATGATCATGAACTTGATTTTGAAAATGCACTGGACTGGTTTGGACTAGTTCAGGATCCTTTTACGTTCTGGAACAAGCAGCGTTACAACTGTATTTGTCTGTAGAACTGAAGAGCTGCCCATCATGGTACAAAATTAAGGGACTCTTAATTTTGTTGGCTGGAGGTTATTACTGTAAATGGTGGATAATCTTGTTTAATATACAAGGCATCTCTATTTATATCTAGTTTATGTTCTGAAGAATCATTGATACAACACAGGATCATATGACTACTGAATACTGCTGTGACCATTTCCTGGGCCTGTAATGTGCTGGATCGCATTGTTGGTGTGGATTGGTCAAACTATTGCTGCCTTGTAGCAGAAAAAACACACAACTTTACATAGTATAGCTGGATTTTAATTTATGATAAAACAAAATTGCTTCAATGTGAAGGTAATTCAGTCTGGGAAAGGTGAAGAAGGGTTTTGAAAGCTAGTGGATTAGAACCAACTGCACATAAACGCATATGAACCTAAAGATTTAGCTGATTTATCTATGTCACCCTGGGTCTGCGTTGGTGTGCGTGTGTGTCTGAGAGCATGGTTTGATCATTTTGTGTTTACTTTGCTCTCTCCAGTCCCTACCCTCAGTGTTTACTCTGTTTCCAAGCCACTTCTTTGACCAGGAAGGGAGAAACTCACACTTTTGTTGCCATGGCATTGTGATTGAAAAATTGGGGCATTTCTGTTCATACATACGTATACATATACATATGAGCGCACACGAGAAATAACGTAAATATGCTTGAACAGTATACATATACGTATAACAGTATACAATATGTATGCCTGTCGGTATCATAATCTGTGTTTAGACCAGACTGAACATGTATGTATACACACACATACACACACACATAGTAAGTATAATATTTTGTCATGCCATCGGTTCATCCTTACAGACTTCACGCTCTATTGTTTTCTCAGTTTACATATCCGGATACCTGTACATTCTGGCTTTCTTAGTTAATTAACACCTGTTGTTATTTGTCCTCGTGTTTTTTCAGTGTCATTTCTTTGGATTGTTGTCACCCACACTTTTACCATAGCACAGAATCTATGGATTTCAATCAAACTTGCTGTGTTCTGCTCTGCCTGAGTCCACTGGAAGCACTCAAGTTTCCAACTCATCTGCTGTAAACCAATGTTAGAGAGGGTGGAGGGAGTCAATTACCCCATGTCAATTTCCCCATGGATATGAAGTTAATTATCCCATTTTTAGTTTACCCTCTCAACTGGCTAGCTAATTGCCTCATATGTCAATGGAGAAGCCCTTTCAAATTTGTTTTTAAGCCTTAAGTGCTCATTTGGAATTGAATTGACCATTATCAGGAAAGACTGTGGATTTCGGAGCTCACTGTATTTACAGTGGTCTCTAAAGCCTTGAACTCTCTGTGGACTCTCTGAACATTTGCATGGTTTGAATCAGGCCAAATATGAGTCAAAACCGTACCATTAGACCATTTGGAGGCTATGCTGGAAGGGGGGCCTTTCCTATAAATCTTCAACATCATGAGTCTTTAACTTTGACTCTAGAGTAAAGTTAATCTTCAGAGAAAAACAATAGGATTGGAAACAGCATATTTTTTAATATGGAGAACAAAAATGTCATACAGTATAATACAAACACAGCAGGGTTTGAAATACTTTTGAAATTTCTGATTTCTGATTTAATTTTAATTAAATTTTATTTTCATCCCAATTGCCGTTTGCCAAATTAGCATCTTCACTTGCCGTTACAACTTGAGGCCAATTGTTACTGCTGCATTGGAACTTAAATTCATGCGAGCCATGTCACAGTTGCCTCTAATCCTAGGAGTTTTCTAGCCACCTGTCTCTTACACTCTGCCAGCCACACAGCCCACACTAATTGAGTGAGAGGCACATCCCTCTCTTTGACATTGCTAGCCGGCAGGAGGAGCTTGTTGGCGATGAGCCTGCAACACCCAGTCAGTGCTCTGCAGTTGTGCTCTCCCCGTTACTGTTGGTAAATTACATGAGCTAGATTTGAACCGGTGAACTACCAACTGGGCCAGTCAGGAGGCCTAGTATTAATGTTTTTGTACATTATATTGTTATTTGAGAGTGTCTATAGCTGTGCCCTGGGTGGCAGCTGTGTGATTTGCAGCCTTCCAAACAGCCCTGGTTATCTCCTTAAGGGTCTGATAACTCTTTTAAATTCAATTTTACGTTCTAAAAGGAAATGGAATATCAAAAAGACTTCTCTGTCAGCCCAGCTCTTGAATGAGTGCGACTCAGTGTGAAGTGGACATTCCTTGGAGTCTCATTGCCACTCCTTTCTGCAATCTGAGTCAGGCCGATTCTATTTGATAACTTGTTGGTGCAGGTTTCAGCATGTGACTGTAATTTTTTGCATTAAGGAAGTCTGTGCATTTTATTTCAGTTGGGTAAACTGTCTGGCTTGTGCCCTTTAGGATCTTTTTCCTCACCAGGTCTGTGTTTCTGCCATGATTCGTGGTATGTGCTTTTATGCCTGTTCAGACTGCTTGTCGGTGTCATAATCTGTGCTAAAACCAGACTGAACATTAGCGGTGTGGTGGTGAGTATTGTGCCTGCTGAAGGATTTATGTGTACATTCCACATATATATTAATGCATGTGGACAATACATACATGTATATTACAGCAATACAATTATTTATTAATGCAGGGCCTCTGCTACTCGTGTAAGAGTGGTGATATAAGGGGTTTTCTACATGAGAGATTTGTAGATGACTGTTGATTAGCTTTTGTGGCACGCAGCAATTTATTTTACAAAGCCGGAGTCACTGGCCTAAATGTTTTTCATAGGCTTAATCCCATTTACATACGTTGCAGGAGTAACGGTGATGCGTTTTGTGTTTGATAAGTAATGGGGAGAGAGAGGAAGGGAAGTGCGAGTGAGAAGGCAGTTTTTGTGAGAAACACAAAATGTGGTTTGTGTGAGAGGGAGAAAAGTTGTGTGAGTACACAGAAATCTTTACAGACGGTGAGTGGGTGTTGACAGCCGTGGGGTTATATACTTTCCCTGTACTTTCCAGCAGTTCCCCTGAAGAGAAGGAAATGTCTTTCACTGCCTGATATTCTTCCACAATATCCTCAATTGTCCCTCTCTATCTGACACTCTTCCTGACCATCCAAACCTCCTGTACCATTAACCCTCTCACTTTCCCTCATTGTCCAACAATCACTAACCCACACAAGAGTGTCCAACACTCACCATCTTCACTGTCTGGAGATTTTAGCTTTAAGGGAAAGCGTTTCGAGTATTCAAAACAAGGTTATAGGTGGACGTCTTACTTAAAACTAATTTAGTCTATCATCTAAATATTTTCTTATGTAGTCTGTGTGGATGCTTCCTGTAGACACCAGTTCACACTTCTCTCTCAACATCAGCACCATGTACTGGTTGTTCTCTTGCTCCCTTTTTGCATTGAAATGCTGTGCATCTACATTCCTCCTGTCACTTCCATGGGTAAGTTTTGGCCATGTTGACGACTCTGAAACCTTTGGCAAGTATTTTGTCACCAGCGACTGCAATACATTCTTATGGCATTACACCATTGAGCATTTAGCACCATAAACAGATAATTTTGATAAATGCAGAAAGTACCCATGGAAGTGACAGGAGAATGCCTCTGTGTCTGCAGAGGAATGTTGATGCACAGCATTTCTCTGCAAGTTGACACTGTGGGTAGGTGCGTTTCTAGGTTGTGCACAACAGTAATGAGTGTCAGTTGTAATGGAGTTCTAGAGCCCTTTGTTGAGGTTTTTAGATAGCGAAAGTTAAAAGCAAAACTAACCGTAACTACGAGTTACTACAGACAGCAGTTTCAGAGAGTGGCATCAACAAATACACCCACTGATAGTGAATGATACAGGCTATGTAGGCCTGAATGGTAATCGGAATGGTAACGGAACTTCCATGACACCCATTATGGGGAATTGTGTATGACTCACATTTCCTGGAATGGCTAGCACTAATGGTACTTTACAGGCTGAGTTAGAGTTGGGGGTAGGGGCACTGAAAACATCACAGCTTTTGCAACAGGAACTTGATTTACATTTAGTTTTTTGTTTTTTTTGGAAGCCATCCTATTTGTTTAATGTTGTGTTTTAAAAATAAACCTCATAAGTAGAGGGGGAAGAGAACAAAATATGCCATGCCTTGGACTGCCCTAGGAGGTGAAAACATTTTATATATTTGAGTTGATGGCTATAATCCTCTTTAGGGCGCAAAGTACACAGTGGCAACATAGAGATGTCAGTTTGTCAGCACATCTGACATGAATAGCAAGCCCAATCTTAGTGAGCTCAATTATTATCCCTTAAAAAGCTTTTAAAAGCAAATCTTCCATTTGTCCATTTCTACCTACCATCCCATCTGTCTCTATTCTTCTTTCTGCCTCTCTTCTCTTCTTCCTTCCGTCTCTCTGTTTAATTTTTTTCCTTCTGTTTGTTTTTTTGTTTCGTTTACACCAAGACCAGCCTGTGGTGAATGTGGGAGAAAGGCATAGAGAGCGGATAGGAAGCTGGAGTATGAAAAAAAAGCAGTGCAGAACTGTTGGAAATTTAATGTTGATTAAATTACAATTTCCAAGCCTTGATGGGAACTCATCGTGCGCGCGCACGCCATTCTGAACATCGGTCGGACATCCAGATTGATTTTGGGGTCTTTGAGACTTCCCCAATTTTTCCCCTTTGGTCTTTGGTACCTTTTCTGCTTTCCAAAGGCTGAGAGCTATAACCACCCGTTTTTTAGAGCCATTGCCGGGTAGGCCAACCCTTTCAGACAGATAGAGGGGGCTTTTCTAATGACAGTGGTAAGCCTGTGCAGTTGTGGTGAATGGTTCGGTTCGGGGGACTCTAAGTCTTGTAGATGACATGTGATAAACCTAAAATAATTATTATATCTGAATAATCCTAATAAATCTATATTCCAGCCAGCAGCAGCTTAGAAAGAACGTTCTCTGTTTGAAATGAAATTCTCTTCCTCTTTTGTCTTCAGAAAGAGATGTTGCAGTCAGTAATGTGGGCACCATTGTCGGTGCCATCCTCGGTGTACTCCTCCTCCTGGCCATTATTGCCATTGCAATTGTAGTGATCCGGAAATATCAGCGACATGCTGAGAATGGAGAGTGAGTCTTTGCCCGTTCTGCTTTGCCCAAAAATTTCACTTTTTAAATTTCACTCAATCTGCTGCCATCAAGTGTATGGTTTCTCCTTGTGGTGCAGCTAAAACTCTCATCTCTCCTCCTCTATCAGAGGGCCACCAAAACATAAGCCTCCTCCGCCCATCAAAACAGCTGCTTCCACTGAGGTGAGTGTTTCCAGCTGTTCCAGGCCCAAGTTTACTACTTAAAAAACCGATGCTACCTCAAGTGTACCAAAGTCAATAAAGGCGAGCAGTGAATTAAAATTAAAATGGTTTAACATATCCTATTGAAGTGGGGGAAAATTACATAATGTTATGTGTTTTAAATTACCTTCCAGGCTTACATGGCAGAACTTGGCTCAGGTCTATGATTCTATAACAGCTCTGTGGCTTAGTGGTTTAGGTATTGGACTCAAAACTCATTTGTGCTCTTATACCCTTGAAGCAGGTAGTCTGAATTGCTTCAGTATACATCCAGCTCTAAAAGTGTATAAAGCATCATGGATAATTGTAAGTTTTTCCAATATTGCTGTACTAATTCAGACGCTCTGTGTAACTGCAGCTGAACAAATGCCATGAGCGGCTGGATGAGTCCCAGCCTTTGAACTATATGTACTACGAGACCAGCGGCGAGCCAGTCACTGTAAGGAAACCCTTCTCTAATCTGTATGCTCCATACCAGTTTGTTTGGTTCTTTTCACATTTTTATACTATTCTTTTCCTAATTCATAGGACTTGGATGCAAATGATGATTTTGATGACTTGCCCAATAAGAAAGCGGGCGCACCCTTTGGTCTGGATGATTCTGCGGAAGGCTTTATAGATGAAGCCCAGAACAAGTCTGTACCTCCGATCTCCCAGAATCACCTGGATCTCCAGGAGCCTGATGAGGGCTTGGAGGTCCAGGCCCCGGTCTCGCGAGAAGACAGCTTCATATCCCCTGCAATGTATGTGTAGGAGTGTGACTGCCGCTCTAGGGGACAGTGGTTGGAAATCACACTTTCAGGGACTTCTTACATACCTTGGCGATTTGTCAATCAGTGTGCGCACAAACTAGTTAGTTGGTTGCCATTACAATGCTGTACAATGCTGATTCTACAAATAATAAAATGGATGTTTCCCATTATTTCTTGTGATGGCCTTGCAATCTGCAATCCCAGGGATATAATAGTGATATGTGCATGTCATTAATCATTGCTTTATCGTTGTAGGTAGACTAACATAAAAGCTTCCAGTTCTTCAACATAGCAGGGGAATTGGCCAGACTTCACTCTCCACACTGTGTTATAAACATAATCTATCCCAGTATGCTGTATATACACTGCTTAAATTTATTAGCACCTATGGCCAGCCATACGCCATGCTTTTCTGCTTTTGTTCCGCCATTCCTCAGCTTGAGCACCTGGGAGGGCCTGTGTTTGTTTGTTGACAGTTCTAGATGGGCATTTTTAGTTTCAGGTTTGATGATTTTATTCTTGTACAGCTTATACCCTCAGTGAACAGGGATGTTTTTTTCTGTTGCCTGGAACTCATTTCCCAGTCCTCAGTTTCTGGATGAGTTCAAATGAACATACCAACAGCACTGGTAACATTCGCTATTTACTGTTCTCACTGGGTGATTACACCTCAAATGCAGGTTTTAGCTTGACCAATAACTAAGAGTTTACTGTTCAGGTTCAATTCAATGGTAATATTTGAGCTGATATTATGTTTTTCATTTGCTATTTAGGGGGATTATTCAATGTGAATTTGTATATATATTTTCAAGTTATTTGCTTGCTCTTCCTGTACAGGTTTGATGCCAAAGTTTTTGCTGTGAATGTCTTATTTAGTAGCCAGTCTCTCTCTCGCAGACAAAAATCAATTGCTTCTCTGTGGCCAAACCCATTGAGCCGACTCTTTCAGCCATTTAAGTTTAGCATTTTGCTTTATTTTAGTATTCACACTTAAGTTTATTACTGATCATCTATGGGGCCAGGAACTTGAAAACCTTGTAATTTAAATTATTTTCTTGTTTTCAATTGCTTTTGGGAAACTTGTGAAATTTCAGTTTATCAAATAAAAACTGTACCATGTTAGCTAACTTTTTTCCCTTGCAAAATTCTTGTCTTTTGGCCAGTGAGTATTATGAGTACCAGGAACACAAATGTTTAAATAATGTGTATTATTTCTCCCAAGCATGAAACTTCATGAGTAAAGTTTGCAGAAACTTCTTTTCTGGGCACAAAGCTGCAGCTCCACAGCAACAACTCTATCTATCAATCAATCAATCAATCAATGTATTTTTATAAAGCGCTTTTCACATGTTTCCATATCACAAAGACACTTTACAATAAAGGGCAATGCAATATTTCTCAGGCCTAACCCCCCAAAAGCATTCCAGTGACAACAGTGGCAAGGAAAAAGTCAGTAGGTTGGCAGGAAGAAACCTTGAGAGGAACCCGGCTTAAAGGTGGATCTCATCCTCTGCTGACCGGCACTAGGAGCTGAAATAATACAATATTCTAATGTCCATAGCGTGTGCCCCTCTCCCTCCAGGAGAGGAGTTGAGGGAAAATCCAAAACATTGTGACATCTGGAAGAGATGGGTGGGGGCCCAGAAGGCTGGAGTCCAGTCTTAAGGATCCATTGGTTGCTGTGGTGGGCGTTGATACAGTCCTGTTGGATACCTCAAATGATCTTGGTATATATAGATTTCCATCTTCTGAGCGAAGTAATTTAGATGGGACATACGGGACTATAATATCTGTTAGACACAAGGGAGTTTAGCCCATTTACATCTTTAAACATTAACAGAAGTAACTTAAGATCCGTCCGCTGCCTTATTGGCAGCCAATGTAGTGAAGGCAACACTGGTGTGATGTGGTCATAGAATGCTGCTCTAGGAATATCTTTAGTATGACGTTCAAAAGAAAGATCTGGATCAATTTGTACTCCAAGATCTTTAACCAATACACTTCGATCTATCAAATCAAATCAAATCCTTTTATTGTCACTCAACTAAATACACAAGTACAAGCAGTGAGTGTAAGTCATGGGTGCAGTTCCAAGCAACATAGCAGTTCTTGTAATAACAATAAACATCTGAACAATTACAATAAACAACTGATTTTTGCATCAAAAATATACAGTGAGTTGTACAATATACACAAATAATATAGATATACACAAAATAAGAAATTGTGAAGTGCAGTGTTGATATGTATGTTGATATA
Organism: Hiodon alosoides; assembly: GCA_025775065.1. Classification (NCBI taxonomy): domain Eukaryota; kingdom Metazoa; phylum Chordata; class Actinopteri; order Hiodontiformes; family Hiodontidae; genus Hiodon; species Hiodon alosoides. Next base: position 13,164 of record JAOYSI010030000.1, read on the forward strand.
CATGTTGCAATCAGGAGTTTAGAAGTCTGATTGCTTGGGGGAAGAAGCTGTTGTGTAATCGACTGGTGCGGGTCCTGATGCGGCGATACCGCCTGTCTGATGGTAGCAGTGAGAGCAGACCATGGCTAGGGTGGCTGGAGTCTCTGATGATTCTCTCCCAGTCCATGTGATCAAAACAGTCCTGTAGCATAGATGCTGATTGATCAGACCAACACTGGATTGTTCTGAGGGCGGGGGCTTCCTGTTTCAGTTTCTGCCTGTTAGCTGATAGAAGCAGATGTGTTGGAAGTATTTTGGTGTAATTGACCTGAAGTTAGCTTTGTTAAAGCCCCCGGTCACAAGGAACGCGGCCTCCGGGTGCGTGGTTTCCTGCTGATTTATACTCTCATACAGTTCCTTGAGTGCCCGTTCTGTGTCGGCTTATGGGGGGGATGTACACAGCTGTGATAATGACTGCTGTGAATTCCCTCGGTAGCCAGAATGGCCGACACAGAAGCATGAGGAATTCCAGATCAGGAGAGCATAAAGACTTGAAAGAATGTACGTTCCTTTGATCACAACAGTATTGTTTGATCATAAAACATACACCACCCCCATGCTTTTACCTGAGAGGCCACTCTGTCTAACCTGGAGTGAGCAATCCACTCTTTTTCGAGTGTGTTTCAGAGACCACAGTCGGATGGGGCAAACAGCAGCGATGCCACCTCCAAGCCCCCAAACTGGATACCCCCCCTGCGCCTTGACATCCTGTCCATGAAAATCTCAAACAGGAGTGGAGATAAGATGAACCCTTAGCGGAATCCAACACCCACCTTGAATGTTTTTAGACTTAACACCGAGAATATGGATGCAGCTCTAATTCTAAGAATAAAAGGACCGGATGGCGCGCGGCCCCGGCACCCAATACTCCCACAAGACATCCCAGCAAACACGGTCGTATGCCTTCTCCAAGTCCACAAAACACATGTAGACTGGATAAACGTACTCCCATGCATCCTCAAACATCTGTGATAGTACAAAGAGTAGGTCCGTGGTTCTACGGCCCAGACGGAATCCACATTGTTCCTCCTTAATCTGAGGTTCAACTAATGGATGAAGTCTCCTCTCCAGCACCCTGGCATAGGCTTTACCAGGGAGGCTGAGGAGTGTGATCCCTCTATAATTAACCACCCCAATTTGCCAATCCAGAGGAACTGTACCCGCCTTCCACGCAACATTGAAGAGGCGTTTGAGCCACGCCACCCCAACACTGTCCAATGCTTTAAACATCTCTGGACGGATCTCGTCTACCCCTTCTGCTTTACCTCAGCTACAGCGATAGATCCAATCTCGACAGAGCTGTCCAGCACTGCCTCCTGCGGGGAGGGTGTGTCCACTGGGTTGAGGAGTTCCTCAAAATGTTCCTTCCACCTCTCAACGATCTCCCCAGTAATGGACAGTGTTTCCCCACCCTTGCTGAGAACAGCTTGGGCTTTATCCTACCGTCCCCTCCTAAGGCGCCGAATGGTTTGCCAGAAAAAATTTGAAGCCATCTGATAGTCATTCTCCATGGCCTTTCCAAACTCCTCCTATACCCAAGCTTTTGCTTTTGTGACATCTACTGCTGTAGCCTTCTTAGCCAGCCGGTACCTCTCAGTCGACTCCGGAAACCTATGTACTAGCATCGCTCAGAAAGCCTCCTTCTTCGACTTAGCAGCTTCCGAAAGCATGTCAGTCACAACAGTGGCAAGGAAAAACTCCCCAGGTTGGCAGGAAGAAACCTTGAGAGGAACCCGGCTTAAAGGGGGATCTCATCCTCTGCTGACTGGCACTAGGAGCTGAAATAATACAATATTCTAATGTTAACAACTATGAAGTCAATCATCGACCTTTGGCCCAAGGTGCTCTGGTACCACATACACATAAGTATCCTTGTGCTCGAACATGGTGTTTGTTATGGACAATCCATGACTAGCACAGAAGTCCAATAACAACTCAGCACTCAGCTTCAAATTGTGGAGGCAGTTCCTCCCAATCACCCCCCTCCAAGTATCCTCATCGTTCCCTACGTGAGTGTTGAAGTCCCCTAATAAGACTACAGAGTCGGTAGGCTGCACCCTATTGAGCACCATACCCACCTTCTCCAAGATGGCCGAATACTCCAAACTGCTGTTTGACGCATTTGCGCAGACCATAGTCAAAGTTTTCCTCTCTTAGACACTCGGTCTCTCTACAGGGACAAACTTCAACTGTGTGGCATCCCAGCCTGGGACTTGTGAGTATCCCCACACCCACCCAGGGCCACTCACACTGTAGGAAAGAGACCACCCCCGATTGAGAAGTTTGGTTCCAGAGCCAATGCGTGGAGGTGAGACCAACTATATCTAGTCGGTACCTTTCCACCTCCTCCACAAGCTTCAGCTCTTTCCCCAGCAGTGACGTAAAATTTTACGTCCCACAAGCCAGTCTCCATCGCCAAGGTCCAGTTACAAAAGTGACAATACAAAAGTGAGATCGGTCTGTATTGTTATTAAAAACAAAACAAACGGTGAGAAACAGATTGTATGCCAAAAAATTTGTCCTCGCTTCTGAAAAGGGATTCAGAAAGTCCTTTTCTTCCAGGAACAAGCAGCCCACATTTGGTGTGTGTCTTCTAGTGTATAACTTGGTATGGATCCCATTCTGGAAGCTTCAAAATAACAATTGTGTAGGATCTGTGGTACTGATTCACGTGCCATAATCAATGGCCTTTCACGTGGGAGGCATAGAGTTCAGTTAGTGGCCACGCTGAAAGATTCTGTCTCTCCTTAGGGGAGCTGTGGCGGAGGAGATTTTTATTCTGTCTCTCCTAGAGGACAGTGATAAGGGCTGTAGCAGAAGAGGGTGAGAAATGTGGTTTATGACCTGATAACGGCTCTCTGTGACTGAGTGCTGGAGTTTGAAGGTATCAGCTAGGGGGAATGGTTTATGATGTCATTCCCTGGTGTCAGAGAGAGGGATATGTAGTTTGTTTGGACTGTGCATGGTCCCTTTAGCTATGTATATGGATGAGAGTACTTCAAGCCATTAGTAACAAACACCTGCATAGAAATGTCGGCCACTGCAAAGAATGTTTATTTACAGATTTATTGTGATCGTCAACCAACACCTAAAGAACCACTGACACAAAACACAGCTCACAAGAAAATCAAAAATCTCAGGAAATTTCAAGTGCCTCTTATATCCAACAAGTTGTGTGAAGGAAAGAAACAGCTGTGTATCTCAGAGGCTCTGAGGCTCATGGATGTTAGTGATCCAGAGCCAAGGCACTTGCATAATTTGTGTTGAGCAAAGCTAAGCAGGAGCGAAATGATAGTGAGGTTTTTGAGAAAAAATACTGCAATGAAAGCCCCAGTAGTTCAGATGTTGTCAGACAGGCATGACACCAATGCGATTGCATCTTGGCTCTTGGAATGGATCCGAGGGGGTGCCCGGCTGCCAAACAAAACAGTTTGGGTTTTTCCCAGGCCTTACTGGGGGGTATTGTGTGGGCTTTCCCACTATATCCAGATTTAAAGACCTACATTAATCAATGTTTTGACGTGTTGCTGGGCAAGGAATCACCTTGTTACCACCTTGTTTCATCAGGGTAGGCATTGCACATTACATCAAACTAGTAAACAGGAGGAATTGTCTGGAAAAAAAAAAAGGACAAAGATTCAGAGAATTTTCAGGTGCATAACACAAATAATCCAGTCTATGTCACTTGAAGCTGAAGGATGTGTAAAGTTGAAATCTGATGAGTTCCAAGAGGATTTTGTCGGAGACCAGGAACCAAGCAGTGCCATTTATACATGCCCAACAACACTGAAAGAATGGGTAGCAGAAATACAGCATGTGAAGAACACAAGTGACAGAGATAACTTATATTTTTGTCCTGAGATAATTCCCCATGTCACAAGGCTTTCCTGTTAACTTACACTTTGGACTGGCATAATGGTTCCACAATTCAAAACTGCCAAAATCACTATAAGCTCAGCCAGTGTTGAGGCAGATTTTAAGAATCTAAAACAGCAATTGTCAAACATTAAAATTTAAAATCGAGGGAATCGTTTTTTTATCCACCACTTAATAACCGTGAAGAAAACATGAAGAAATCCTCAGTAGCCAATAACGTTTTCCAAATTGCTATCAGCTTGATGGAGTGAAATGTGTTGTGGCTAGAAGAAGAAGGGTAGAAGAGGCAGGCAATCACAACTTAAACTGGGCAGTTTTGAATGTTTGTCTACAATTCAGGATGTTAAAAATACATTTGGAAATGCATTGGTTTGACTTCTCTATTTCACGCACGGGAACAGTAAACCATACCTACGCAATTAGGCAGAATCTTTGTATTGATATAGACTTGGGAAATTGGTCAAGTGATGAAAATAAAGGAACCAACTCCATGTTTCAGAATTTTCACACAGACTGGGATTAATTGTGGAATTTATAATTATAAGGGTTATTGTTTCTTTTTGCAATTCAGTCAGACAGCACTTAATTGGTCACTACCTTAAATATTGAAAAATTTCACCTGGAAGAACTATGACAACTTGTCAAGGGCAGTCACATCTGTAAATTCAGAGGTAAAGATAAGCCGCCACGCTGTGCTGTACAAAAACTGGCAGCAAGAATTAATTTGATGCTACAGCCAGCCGATTTTGTAATTATAGCTTGTTTTTTAAAAATGCAAGTGTTTGATAATTCCTTTATAAATTTTATTTAAGCCAATATGGGCTTAAACCAATATCTTTGGTGGGATATACATCTAAAATGAGCCACTTAATTTCAATTTAGTAATAATAATACACTTAACCACAATATGATGTCCTATTATTAACAGAAAAATATTATGAATTATTTACAAGAAAATTGTTATTATTATATATTATATTATATAAATATATTTCCACTTTTCATTGGTGCTTTATAATACCTTTTTAGAACCTTTTGTGGCTAATAACATTCAAATAATAATCATGGAGAAGGCAATACATGTGACTTAGCCCATAAAAACACTGACAGAAATTAGTTGCAAACGAAAGACGATTAATGTTATCCGGTTAATGAGTGTTTCACTGCCCGAAGTTAATCTTTAATAAGTCCCAATAACCACCATCGACTACAAGCCTACTGACACACACACACACACACACACACATATATATATATGGCAAACAGGTAAACAAAATGAAAAGAAAAAAATCATTAAAACTTGCTACTTTGGAAACCCTTTGAAATAAAAACTCATTCAATAACTTTCAAAAATAATTCAATAAATAAACAACAAGTTCAACAAGCACTTCTGAGGAAGAGCTCTTGCTCAAAATGTCCTGTTCATGATTTTCATATCATCATCCTTTTTTGGTGTACATCATACCTATTGCTGATTTTTTTTCTTATTATACAAATAATACGCTGCATTATTCATTTTCTTGTATTTGTTAGCAATTACTGTACTTTGCATTTAAGGGCATTTGTAAGGGCACTTTCTTTTATCTGTGTAAACTGGGAGCTTCTGCAACACAGGGATCAAATACTTATGCAAGCAACATATGTTTTTTTATTTGCCATTCAAATATTTCCCAGCATTAAATAAATCTCATCTCAATTGACTTTGAGGTTTTTTTAAAATAAATTGTCAAACAGAATGAGATTTCAACATACCATTTGTAATTCTGTGATATGAGAGAATTGGTCAGGGGTCTGAATAAAAAGTACTGTATGTACATACATGCACACTCAGACTAGCTAGACGCAAATACTGATTTGTAGCCCAAGAAATTGTATGTAATAGCCAAAGTCCCAAGCTGTCTCACTGTGGCACAATTGACTTTGTCATCCTATGCCTAAATAATGATAAGGGAGGTGGAATCATACTGGGAAACTGGGAAACATAATGTATAGTCCTCAGAAAAGCTCAATGGGTAGATTAGAAAAAGACCTGAGTGAAAAGAGACAGGCTGGTATAAATAGCAATAACAATATAGTATCTGCATGGCTGCCGTGTGAGAACATGTAATCAGTTTTAATGAGTTCATGTGTGCTAATTATAGCATCCTGAGAAAACACTTTGTTAACGACAGAACTTTCAGGAGAGTAAATTACAAGGCACTGAATCACACAGATCAAATAACCAATTATCAAAAAACCTCTGAGTGACTAATGAAACATTACCAGAGTAAATCCATGACACATCTAAATTTAGCAGACTTCTGCCGCAGGCAGAGTATCCTTGTCAAAAAGCATAGTTTTCCTTAAGAAAACAGCGAGTTGTGTGCCCATTCTTGCCATATGAAGCAGGCAGAAAGATGTCACAGATGGGTTGTGGTGCAAATAATAGGTGGAGATGTAAGTAAGGTCATTGTATCCCAGTGAATTTACTAAACAGATGCGATGGCCATTTTTTTTGTGGAGATTTTACCACCTCTAAAGATCAGGTGTAAATAAGCAAGTTTATTAATGGACTGTTGTTAGCAGGAATTTCTCCACAATGGCAGCAGTAATTGTTACACCGATAACTATGCCAAAGACACGCTGAGAGAATATTTCACACCAGAATCACAAGAAATTCATTATCAAAAGGTACAGATTATGGAGCTATTCAATTATTTTACTCCTGGAAGAAATCAAAGACAATCTATAACCTCCCACATAACGTTTCCATTATGCCCCAGTAGTTGTCAAGCTCCTTGCAATTATTTCAAATGCAAACGTTTTCTTGCATCTGGATAATTTCAAGTAGCAGCAGCCACCTCATCTGACATTTCACAGTTTTTGAAGTTCCCAGTCTGTGGTGCTGAAGGCACTGCTAAGACGCAGAAAAAATATACAAAGAGCTGGTTGTCATAAATTTTATTTAACGATTTATAAATTCATATTGAAGTGAAGTGAAGATATAAATATTCCGTTTCATTATTACATTTTGTACTGAAAACAGCTGTGTATAATACATGTATGAATGAGTAAAAGGTGACACCTAGCACCAATTTAAATATATCCACTACTGGTTTGATAAAACTGGTTGCTGCAATATACTGCTCGTTACAGGCATACTTTGTTATTTTCGTCCACGCTTTTAACTACCCTGTGAAGCGATTAAAAAATGTGCTCTACTGTGGTCGTTAAGCCACAAGACCTACAGCGCTGGACAAGGAGGAATGGGTGAGAACCTTATGCACTGAGCAAGTGGCACTTCCTTTTCTGCTCTTTGGGGATGCCGAACTTCTTAGCAAAGCCACCCTAAGTCGGACAGTGTGGAAAGTCTGCCTCGTAAAATCAATACAAACAAACAATATTTTCCTCAGTCCAGCAGCAGGGAAAGACATCATCGCCCCTAGCCATCGCCCCTAGCTAGTACTTTCAAACAGCCCCGGGCTGGGCTCTAAGTAGAGACAGAATAACACACCCTTCTGCCACAGCCTCCAATGGCCTAGGTCTAAGGAGAGATACATTATTTCACCGTTGCCACCAACTGAATTCTAAGCCTGCCACGTGAACTGCAACTAATGAGTTGTACTTTTATTGTCGAGTACATCAGATTCCTTTGCCTGCCATTTTGACCACATGTGTTGTTTTCATATTGTTTATGAACCCCCTGTTAATAAACTATTTATATTCTACCAGGTGGTCTTTGTTGATTTAATTCAAATATTAAAGTAATCTTACCAACATTTCAATGAACTTATACCTTCAGATTGATTTGAAAATAAATATACCTAAATTAACATGAGATTGATAAATGAAATAAGCGCCACTGCGCCAACATTAAATGGTGCCCCATGAGAGGTGCTGCTACCCTGCCCCAACGCCTTGAAACTATTTTAAAATATCTGTTATGTTCCCTGTCCACCAAGGAATATGGTCAATTGAAAATCTCCCCCAGATTTGACTGATTTTACCTTTGATTGTTTGTTACACAGCCCTTACATACAAATGCTGACATTTGTATGTAAAGGACTTCCTGAAGTCATCTGTACTTTGGATTGCACCTACATTTGAATAATTGCACCCCCAGGATCTCTTGAGGCTGATTACATTAATCAAAAATCTTTCTACGGCATAAAACTTCAGGTGCATGTGCCTATTGCAGGCTACTCAAGTGTTCAACAGTAATAGCACGCTGCATATACGGCACACACTTATCACTAGTAATTGTGCACCATGCATTCTGATTTCCATTTCTCCTATGGTTTCAAATTATATTTGAATCTCAAAGACAACTTCAAGGTCAAATTTCAACTTCAAGGACTTTTTGTCAGATTCTTGACCCTCAGATACTCAGAGAATCCACTTTGTTCCAGCGGTCTCAACTGCCTGCATTCTCTTTGGGTGGCACCAGATAGGGCGTGTGACATTTCTGTGGTCTGCGCAGTGCTATACAACACAGCCCATTCTAAGGAAAGACAAGGTCCCCCAGGTGGTAGCAGTTGATAAGATTAACCTCAACCCTATTAATGTCCACCACCCAGGGGCGGATCTTCCGCGGGTGTACCCCAATTTTCATTGGCTCTTATTGATGTCAATCATTGTTCGCTTCGAAAATTCACTTTTGGGTGGCCCCCCCAATTTAACTGTTGTTCCCCCCTGTTCCCTCCACTTGAAAATAATCTGGATCCGCCCCTGCCACCACCAGTTTTATTCTCCATCAAATTAATAAAGTAAGGGAAATACACATTTGGCACGAAAGAGCTGTCTAACTTACATAATTTCCCTTCCCCAACTTCAGCATCATGTGTCATGTGTATTCACAACTAGATATATTTATATGTGTATGTTCAGCATACTGTCTCCTTTTAGGAATATAGATTTAGATTCAGTGCATCAGAATAAGGTCAAAAGCATGAGTCAACATATGATTGAAGTATAGCTCAAGACTCACTTCTTTATCCCCTGCTGTGGAACTAGGGGCAGATGGTTATGTCTGCTGGGAAAGACTTCGGTCAGTGTTTTACAGAAGTATTAAACATACACATTTAATGCCACTAAGAGCCACTACGAGCAACTAACTGCATATAATTTTCAGAGCAAGTGTCTCTTATGCGATTAATTTAAAATGTTATTTGCTCTATATAAAATTTAGGAAAGAAAAGGATGTCAATCGCTTGAAGTCTATTTTAAAATTACAATATAAAGTAACTGCATTAAGTCAGCTATGCATTGTCACTCCATTCAGCTGTGGACTGCTGGCAAACAGCTTTCAGGCTCAGAATGTTAGGCTGCCTGCTCTTAAAGGGGCGGGACACAGATTCCCTACCCACCGCTGTACCACATTTACCCCACCATAGCTCAAACCCATCAGGAAAGAGTGCACAGCAGGCTATAGTGAAGCCCCCTTACCCTCTGCGGGCTCAGGGAACAGCTCTGCCTAGAAGTGAAGAGACTCAGAACCTCCTGCTTCCCAATGAAGGCAGACAACCTCACCCGTCAGTTCTTTGTAATGATCTTGCACCTCCTCTTCATTGCAGAGCAGCATTTGCTTCATACTCTTGCCCTCCTCTTTGGCCTGTAGCTCCTATGACAGCTCCTCCAGCTGGATCGTCTGGTCACCTAGTTGCTGTTCCAAAACATGTTGAGACTTCCCTAAAGTGTTGTGCTTTGCCACGAGCCTCTTGTACTCACCCTTGCCTTGCTCACTGATGTCCTGCAGGAGTTCATGGTCCCATTGGAGTTTCTGGTGAGCCTGCTGAACATCTGCTTCTTTTTGGAGTTCCACCACTTGCCCAGGGCAATGTTGCGCTCCTGCAGACTGGTTCCTGACTGGCCTTCAACACCCTCAGGTCCAGCTTTATCATTTTGCAGGTGGCTGCAGAGGGAGGAGCAGAGTGGCTTTGAGGGAGGAGGGAGGAGGTCATCTGCCAAAGGGCCTCATACCTTCCAGGCCATACATGGTGTTGAGGAACTGGGGCACCTGGCTCTTGGGCATGATGACCTGCCATCGCACCTGTTCAGAAATGGGGTTACACTGGTTTCCAATTTTGTATTTACTGGCATCCAGAGCCCCTGTGTATGTATTGATATATAATATTATATATCACACAATATTCCAGACAAGCTTCCAAGAGTAGCAGAGCTCGTTGAGAATTATTTCGCTACAGACAGTCACTCACTGAAGTTGAAGGAAAGAGTTTATGTTTACAACACATTAATATGTAATAGTAATATAAATATATTGGAATGTGCCAAAACACAAAGGATAAAGGCTCAATAGCTAGTCACCAGATAATTGTTACAAATGTGATACAAATTGTGGATGCTTCTGCTCAGATTAGAATGCCCTTGCTCTGTATGCTTATATGGTACATGTTTATGCTTATATTATGATGCATTTAATGTGTTTGTATAATTTATGCATATTTATTGATTTCATATTATCACATTTGTAGCATTAGTCTTTATACCTTCTCACAGTGTATGTCTCTAGGGCTAGGTAGTTCAGCACACAGTTTCTTATAACCCCTAAGCTACGGAACTTTTGTACATCGATCTGGATAAGAGCATCTGGTAAATGACAGAAATGTAAAATGTTAAAATGTAAAGAATGTAGAAAGAGGAAATAAATGGCTGCTCTCTTAAAACTGTCTCAGTTCTGCATTTGATGTCCTCTGTGTAAATTCACCCGTGGGTGGGCGAAAGTACTATGCTTTCTTTCTAGAATAGAGTTAATCATAGGTGCAAATGGCTATTTATCTTATAGCAGTCGTGTTCTAATGGCTCTCAAAAAACAGCCACTTAGAGAGATGGGGGGGGGGGGGGGTTGTTTGTTCGGCGTCATAAAACTCAAAAAAAGGTTTATGATAAGTGCAAATGGCTGTCAGAGCAAGACACTAGTCGTGTCGATGTGAATATTCCTAATTATGTTATCTACATAATGCAGTTTAATGCCTTTAGATATTATTATTATTTTAGTAGTAGTGTTATTAACTTTAGTAAATTCTTGTACAGACCAAATTATAATGTAGGTAAACAAAAACTGTCGCTACTCTTCTGAGTAGAAAAACAAATTCATGCCCAAAACAGAATTGACTAAGTAGATGAAAAACGAATCCAGTGAACAGCAGCTACTACCGAGATCACAATATAGCCGAAAACATGCTGAGGTTGCATTTTGTTGAGGGATTTACTGGTCATTTTCAGTTCAAAGGGGAGAGTTGGCCAAATTTTCAAAATAGTTTTTTGGATTCCATCTGAAGAATGGGGCGCACATCCAATATTGATTCAACATTGATCTTCGGGTGACTATTGAAAGCAATCTAGAATCTGAATAGTACGCGGAGACAGCGGAATCTGATGTACTAAATATCTATTTCTTTATTGCACATACAAGTCTCCTGAGATTTTTACCACAGACGCACGCTGCCTTGCAGAAGTATTTAGACCCTTGACCAATTCTCTGAAATACAAATGGAATGTTGAAATGTCTTTTTGCTTGATAATGTATTTTAAAAGCTAAAATACTGAAAATCAGTTATTGTAATATGCGATTTTTCTGGATAAGAACCCCACTGTTGAAGGATCCTAAGCCATGAGAGTGACCCAGCTGCAGTGTGAGAAAACGCTATGTGGTCAGAGGAGACCAAGATAAATCTTTTTGGCTAACAAAGAAATCGCTATGTGTGGTACAAATCATTTGTCATTCAAATATTTCCCAACATGAAACCAATTTCACCATACAATAATTGATTTTGAGTATCAGTGTTTTAAAATGAAATCCCAAATAGAATGACATTTCAATATACTATAATTTTAATTTTAATAGAAGATCATGGTTCAGGGGTCTAAATACTAAATGAAGGCACTGCCACAAATGACACATAAAAATGTTCCAACGTGAACAGTTTTCAACAGCTCAATCAAATTTAATTAAGAGGTAGGTATAATCAGGACGCACAATGGGTTGCCACCAAGATTTAAAAACTCTATTGTAGGGTTGAGAAAACTTGATTGCGAGCAGGTAATTTGGGAAAATAACACCAGACCAATGAGGTTGACCAGAGAATGTTTAGTAATAGACAGGATAAACATAATAAATAAATAGTTTGAGTACCACATAAGGGACTTAAAGTGCGTTATAAGTGTTAATGAGGATATTAAGTATCAGTGTTTTCTGCCTGAAAAGCCCTGCTTGGTACGTGCGTTAGACACGAGAAGGGCAAAACTATGTTTGATAAAAAATGCTTAATACTCCAGAAAAATGTATCAAAAACAGCAAGCCCATACATAAAATGTACTATTCAATATAAAATTCAATATATTGTACTACACAAATGCATTTTCTAAGAAGGGTTTTTCAAAGTTTATAAAGGTTCTCAAAGTTCTCAAATTGCAGGTCTTAAACGGGGTCAGGAGCCATTGTTTATTTATTTCCCCCAAGAAATGTTTTGTGCCAATCTTTAACAAATATTCTTATATTATACCATTATTTATTTCACAAATCATTGATGACTTAGCAACACATCCATCTCCGCATGTTAACTCCAGACCTTCTCTCACAACACACTGCGGCAACCTTCAGCCTTCCAACCAATCAATGATTGCTATCTAGAAAGGAAATTACATTTGGGAACCTCTTATTGGATCATTTTTTGTTAAAAAAATATGGATGGTTACAATATATTATAGATTGCAGAACACAAGCCTATGAACATAGTCATCATAAGAACTAAGGAAGTTAAGTTTGCACATATTAATTTGTTTAGTAATTTATTTGAACCTCAAAGATTTCCTCTAAAAACTAAATGATTGTGGAGAGATGGGAGGATATATTTAGAGTGTTTTCAAAATACAAAACAAACTCTTTGAAGCATTTTGATTCAAATTAAATTTTTTTCAAGCAAACGAATATGTGTTTCAAATACATTTATTATATGTTCATGCCAGGACATTTGCCTGCTCATACAGTATGTCATGATTTGATTTACATTTGACGAAGGCAAAGTTTTAATGGGAATGAAAAATATTTTGTTGTTCCAGAGCTCCCCCTAATGTACAGACAAACAAAGTAAAGAGCAACTGCATTTTAAAAAGGGCTAAACCTGAAACTACATGGGTGAATGCAAGTGGCTAAAAATAACACTTAAGGTATACTTAATATCATATTTAAAACTATTATATACTTATATTTATTATAACCAGACAAAAGCAAGTGTGGGAATTTGAATTGTGACATTTTTATTGACCTATCTAACAGTACTTAGAAACAAAGCCCCTCTACCTAGCTTTCTTCAGTGATGTTTGTTGGAGGACCAGTAAGAATCAAGTCAGGAGGACTCTGAGTCTGTTTGGGGTTCAAGCTTCTGGAATCCTAACTCTAAAAGCGTGTACGAACTGAAAGGTCCTCTATGAATGAGGTTATTAAGCTTGAGCTAGCTTCCGGACAAGTTGGACACAGACTACCTGTAAATAGGTCATTTTGTGACCAGTGCACAACGCCTCAATATAGATAATATGTGTAACTTCTCTGCAAAATTTTATATAAACATCACAATTAAAATTGCCAATTCATAATTATAATACAGAGGAATTAATACAATTAAACGTTGCTAATAAACAAATTTCATTCTTGAGTCTGTCTGTTGTTCCTTATCAAAATGCACACTAGGGGGAGATGGAATTCAGAATCTGAGTGGTTATTGCTCCATTTCCACGACATCATTGGCGATTGTTTTAACTAGTTTAGGTTTTGAACGGAGCAGGAGCATACCTGCTTATATACTTACGTATATTTCAGTAAGATTGTCAACCATAAAAGCTCCTGACATGCATAAATGCACATAAGAATGAATGTAATGATTTTAGCTTACATCACTCACTACACTATCTTATTTTTAACTTTTCTTTACAAAGAACATGGGTGTAAACGCTTCATAATCAATAGAGATCATTGGGGAATGAACAACTGCAGCAATTAGTTTTGAATTCTCTCATTAACTAAACATTTACTGCAGAGAGTCGTCAGGTGCCATACCCCCAGAGTCTTGTTCCCCAGGGCCTTTTTTATTTTATTTTTGTGCTCAGAGCATTGTATTATCTTCCCGTTTCTCAAAACCCAGACCCTTTTGTTTATACAAAATGTATAGGCAAATCTTTGTATGGCCGTGTTAATTGCTCTGAAGAAGATGGTGGTTAACTAAATGAATGACTAATTTATCTTTAGCATTTCTAGTGCCTTGTGAATTAAATCACTATAGAAAGCACTTTTCTGTAAAATTCAAAAAAATATTAGAATGGATACAATGTTGAAAAAAAAAAACAAGGGCTCTTCCAGAAGATTCTAACCACACCTTCAACAGAATAAGGAAGAGAACAGCCATGTTGCATTAAAAATTTTTTGTCTGAATTAAATACGCCATGGTTATTCTGTTGCTTTTAATTCCCATTGGTCTATCTATATTGCATGATTCAGTCATAGAGCTTGATTTAGGTTCATATTACGATATGATGTATGTATGAATGCCATTGTCATTTTACTTCAGTCGGTTCATCACGTAGCATTGTGTATAAATTCTATGTGCACTTCAGCATACATGTGAAGCATTTACAATTTACTTAAACTATATCGTTATCGGTATGCAGCAACATTGACATCAACAACATTGACCTTTTTTAACACTCTTACGCTAGCATTAGTGCCTCCCTATGTGGATGCTGTAAATTCTGAATTTATTTTAGTGGACATCAATTGTAAGTTGACAGGAGCTAATATTTATTAATGTGTGTGTATCAGCGGGAGTGAGTTTCAAGGTCTCTCAATATGCTTTTGACTGGGCGTTGGCATGTTACTATCGCCATGATTGTGAGTACACTAATGGCATCAAGGGGAGTACTGCGGCTGTCAGGGTCACCTCCAGTCACTTTATCACATGATGCACAGAGGAAGAAGTTGCCTAGCAACAGGCCCCCTCCCCCAATCATCCGTTATATAGCACAACTAAAGAGTGGGAGTGGACTGAGGGGGGATGTGGATTTGTATTGAAAATGATACAGAAAGGGGGTTGACATGTTGCAACTCATATAAAGTGCTGCTCGTGTCTACATCGGAAAATATGTAGAAGAGCGTACAGATGAAGGAGAGAGTGAAAAGTGGGGGAGGATAGACAGCGAGAAGAAACAGGCAAGCAGTTACAAACTGAAAGCTACATAGGAGAGGGTAGACATTTAAATATAAAAATGTATGTCCTCTCTAGCTTTTCTCAATGCCTTTAACTGAACTTGTGGGGCTGTATCGCTCTGGTTGTTAAATAAATAATGTTGTCCAGTTGTGCTAGAGCTTTGAATGTAAAGAGGAATAGTTTTGCATAAAAAACCATTCAGCTCCAATTCCTCTTGGTTTACACCCCTCCACTTCCCCCTGTTTTACAGCCATGGCCCACGTCCTCATTGTTCCTGTCTGAGGGGAGAATCCTCTCTTTAATCTATAAATGGATTACATATCTATTGGTTCCAGAGAGCAACACACAGAATTTTTCTTGAGTCTGAGCTGGACAGTACCCACCATAAATGCCTTTTTTCTCTGTTCCCCTCACTCCATCTCCCTTTACTCACGGTTTTCTCTGTCTCTTCCCTTTCATCTTCACCTCCTCTTCCTCATTATCTCTTCCTTCCCTTTCTCTTAGCCCTCTGCAAGGTTGTTCACAAGGACAACCTCGTCTTCTCTGATTGATCACTGTGTTTGACTAGGCATTAACAGTTTAGATACAAAAAAGATGAATAATAATGAAATTACAGACCGTGAGACAGCAGAGAGAGATTAGAACTTTGATGATCCACCTAAATCACTATTCAGAATGCTCTCTGATGCTTTATTAATATGCTGGGTGCTGAAGGTGATTCTACTTAATTTGTATGTGAAACAACATACGCACAAAGAATAGATGCCAAAAACATTGCTCTGTTGGCTATTCCAATTATTATTTTTTTATCCCCACATCCAAACAAGGACAAATGTGTGCGTGTGGTGATCAAGGATGTTGATGAATAAAAATGCATAAGGGGGTTTGATATAAATAGTGGAAAGGACCTTGTTATTAGGATGATACTATTTAGTATTTATTTTTTGGGATGGAGAGTATAACCCTTTTGTTGATGTTCTCACTATCCCTTGCTGCCCTGCACCCGCCTAAATAAGGAACATTCTAAACAGGTGTGGCTTAGAGTCAGCTGTATATTTTTTTCCTTAAATTTCCAACCAATATTTCATCATAATCATCTGTGGTACAACAGCGTATAGGGAATCTGTGTCCTGCCCCTTTAAGAGCCACCTGCCTAATATTCTGGGCCTGACTGCTGATTACCAACAGTACTCAGCTGAGTAATTGGTACAGCTGGAGGCAATAGTTAATCCGCTACAGAATAATGTTTGTAGCTCATTTGAGCCAAACTTGAGGAGTGTGAGAAAGTGAGTGTTTTGACTGTTTCAGAAAATCTGATACTGCTTTGACCTTTTTTGTGTGATATCCTGTTTTTGCTTTTGACCTTTTTGAAACTATTTAATACTGTCTCAGATGGTTATGATTTGAGAACCTGTTATGACACACCCTACACCCAGGGGTTGGTAGACATAAGGTATCCTTTCCCAATTTCTACAATCATCACACACATGAACATGGACAGATACACACAATGTGGCCTGGTAATGTTTAGACACAAACCATGTACAGGAACAAAACACATTAGATTTTGTTTTATAGTGATCTCTGCCACCACCCTGGTGCAAAAGTTTAACCAATAATTAAATTGAGATATCAGTGATCAGTAATATTAAATATTTAAATGTTCAATGAAAAACAACTATAAGACCATATATCACTATTGTAATATGAATACAAATAGCACTAAATAAAACTTTTGAAATGCATTAGCTGTCACCTGTAACTCTAAAATCAGCCAGGAATCATAAATAGAAAAGCAGAAATAAAATTCAGAAATGGAACCTAATCTGTAATATTTGAAATGATCCCAAGGACAGTTCCTTAACGACTACACACTCAACCTCTTCCTTTCATCCTGCAGATGTGTGAGTGTGGTTTTGTTTAGCTAACTGTACATGAGCCACATGTGTCAATCGGTGCATTACAAGGAGTTCTCTGTTTCCTGTTTTCTGCCATTGTCATCACTCCATTCTCCTCTTGCACACTGTTTCTCTACATCTTCTCATCATTTTCCCACTCGCTCTGACCCACAGCTTCTATCCTGCCATCCCCTACCCTTCTTTTCCTGTTAGGTCTCCCCCTCCCCCACCGTCTCTTGATGTACAGAGATTAGGCCACACATTCTCAAAAACAGATTAAAAAGGATCTTCTTCAGTGCTCCCCCACCTCACAAACACACTCGTGCTCAGCCATACAGAGTCCCCTCCCTCTGTTGCCAAGCTTCTTCCTAACTTGCCTCCTTCACTGTTTAACTGTCACAGTCTCTTCATTACTTAGAATCAGCTGAATGACTAGCAGACCAGGTCACCTGACCATGGTTTCCATGGAGACCAGGAATAAGGACATTTTTACTTCTCCCCTTACTGTTGGAGAGGGGAAGAGAGAGAGAAAAGGAGAAGAAAATGCGAAATAAAGAGACTCCCATTAATTAGATAAATTCCCACTGATTTGTTGTGTTTAGAAATTTTATTATGATAGTTTTCTTTTAAATGTATTATATTGCAAAATTTTTATCTCAATGACATGTATCTCATAAACGGAAATTTACTGAATTCGAAATATATCCCTCTTCCTGTATTTCAAAATAATATACGTATGAGGACTGACCTTCTATGTTTGACTTAAAACGCTTTGGTAAGACCGGTGCATGTCTTCATAACTAAGCCAATTTTGACCTCTAAATTTAGTTTAAATCTGCAGCTTGGCAATGGAAACAGTATTCTCGTTAAAATGAGAAAATATACACACATTCATTAAATGAATGGTTGCCAAGCTCTAAATCTGGTTGATAAATGACAGAATCCTATGGGGGGAAAGGGAGAAGCTGGAACATCAGGGATAGGATATGTGGGCCTGCTACAGCCATGATCACATTGCAAATTCAGTGAGATAAACCATTGGATGCATTTAGACAAGCCCGAAAATAGAAAGAAAAAAAAAATCATGAATTCTTTTATTGTACTTTATGAGCCATATGTAAAATTATGTGCTTGTAGTTTTTTGTGATTGTATGTTACCATAAATCATAAATACCATAAATGGAACAGAGTAGTTCTGTATTCGGAAAGTGTATTTAGTGTTTTGTAGATAAATGAATATTGCTGTGTTGATCTGAGACAGAGTAAGAATA